>CAMXCT020001746.1:640608-696572 GCA_947184155.2 Cladocopium goreaui | reverse complement strand
AAAAGACATAAACTTTAGCAAAGGAAAATGTAAAGGGAATGTTAAAAAAACAAAATCACCTCAGGAAGCAGCTGGACACAATAGTGTACCCTCAAACAAACCATACTATTGTGGATCATGATCATTCATGTTTTTTTTGCTTGGCTGAAACTAATCCTTTGGAAAGCCTTTGGTTTTGATTCCAAGAAAAATGAAGCTAAGTAAAAGGAAACAAACTTTAGCAAAGGAAAAAGAAAAGGAAATGGTTGAAAAAAAAACAATCACCTCAGGAAGCAGCTGGACACAATAGTGTACCCCCAAACAAACCACACTATTGTGTATCAGGGTTGCTCATGGACTACCCTCTTGAAAAATTGTTTGAGTCATGTTTTTTAATTGGGTTTTAATAAGGCATCATATATTTTGAGAAATTGAGCATTTCTGAGAATTGTAAATAAAAGAAACTAATTGAGAAAATAAAAAATAATAGCAAAGGAAAAGGTAAAGAGAATGTTTAAAAAAACACATCAGGAAGCAGCTGGACACAATAGTGTACCCCCAAACAAACCATACTATTTTGTATCATGATCATTCATGTTTTTTTTGGTTGGCTGAAACTCATCCTTTGGAAAATCTTTACTTAGTTTTGATGTTATATACCAAAGCTTGTGAAGGCTCAGATCCAACTGTGTTGATTTTCTCAGCAATGGTGCTGCTGAAGAGCATGCTGGAATCACTCAGCACCATGAGATCACTTAGCTCCAGAGGACTGAAGGGTGTTTCTGGTGGGGTAGGATTGGTGCTCAGCTTGACCATGGCCTCAGACTTGTGGCAATCTTGATCAGTAATGCATGCTTATGCATGTGTAAGTTTCTTATAATTACTTGCGCATGCATCATATTCAATAACTATATATTTATTGATTCATTATATATAATTGTAATAAATGAATTAGTCAACTAGATATTTTGCTTGCATGGTGTTGAATTATGCATGTCTATGTGATTCCTCAGCTGCTTTGATCTCAGTGTGATTTCCACCAACTCAGCTGCACTTCTTGCAAGCCATGAGTTCAAACACTGCTGCTAGTCAGCAGAATCACCCTTGGCAGCAGAAGACAGCTGCCCAAGGCTCAGGAAAAAAGGATGCTGAGGGCAGATATGGGCCCTGGGTACCTCAGCAACTCCTTAGCACTATTCCTGCTGGAATGGTGTATAGATCAGAGAATGGAAAGCATGCTCAGTTGGTGCAACCATGTGATCCTAAGAGACCTTACATCTCTGAGCTGTTCCAGAATCAGGATAAGGAGGTTATGGTCAAGTACCCCAGGTACTTGGATGAGCCTAAGGTTGCCTGTGGTTCCTGTGGAGCTGACATTTTTCTCAGCAGAATTCCTTGGCAGTCAGGATGTGGCAAATGCAGGGTTCCTGGGTGGACTTAGAATAATGTTATTTTTGTTTACCTGTTTTTTGTTCCTGATTTTTATGTGCTTTGAACTAAAGTATTACTGCTAATTACAAGTACCTCAGTGACAGTTCAAAACTAAGTAAACAACATTAATCATATAATTAATTAATTAATCAATTAGCCAATTAATTAATTAATTGAGCAATTCATTACTTGGTAACATCATGAATTAATTGATCAATTACAGTCTACTTTTTTTTTTCATTCAAAGCAGCTTGCATTGAGGGCTCAGATGGATGGCCTCAGTGGGTGATCCAGTGGTACTACACCAGGATTCTCAGCATGGATCCATTGCCATGGGCTAAGTCAGTGAAGGCAGATTATGGTAAGGCTCAGTTCATGGAAGATCCTTCTGCTTCTAGGCCTTCATCTTCTCAGCGTCCTCCTGAGCCTCTAGGCACACCAGTGATGCCTAAGGCAAGGCCAGCTGATCCACCTCAGGCCAGTGAGTGTCATAGTGGTGAAGCATACTACTTCAGCCAGCTCCAGCAGATGGATCCTGGGGGTAGGTGCTCAGCAATGGCTCTGCTTCTCTCAGATGCTTCCATGAATGAGCAACCTCTGGAGGACCTGTTAGTTCACATGGATGAGCTCCAAGAATGCATAGAATTGATGGAACAAGCTCAGAAAATGCAGGAAAGGACTGTGGCCAGACTGAAGACTGATCTCAGCTTGATGGAAGATGTGTCTCAGGAGATTTCAAACAGCATCATTGCTTTCCAAGGAACCCATGAGAACATGGTTTTAATGAAAGAGGCAGTACTAGCTGAGGAGGAGGCTCAGCAGGAGGCTGAAAAAGCTGAGAGGGAGGCCCAGGAGGCTCAGGATGCTTTCATGACCCAGAAACTTGAAGATTTCATAGAGAAGTACCAGATCCCAAGGGACAGGGCTGTCTATTTGCCCAGTCCTCCAGCTAAGAAACAAAAATCTCAGAATGATGAGGATAAGTAGCTGCCCCAGGCAGATGGAACATCACTGAGTGAAATCTCAGTGTCCTTTTTAAATTTGCTTTCAGAAGCAATCCATACAGCTTGAATGAAGGAAAAAGGTGTGCAGATCTGAAGGGATGTGGAGGCTTCTTCTGCAGGTTAATTGTTGGAATTATTTGATTGCATAATTAATTAGTCAATTTGTTTAACACATATTGATTGGTAGTTACTTATTTATCTGATTAATTATTCAATGAACACTATACACTGAGATTAGTGTCAAATAGTTGTATGCTTTGCTCTCAGCTTTTTGCCCCTGACAGGACATCAGCATCCTGAGAAAGTGGAGTACCTGGTGACTACATCATCCTTCTTAGTTGTGAGCATCTTCAGTGCTGAGGAGAAGGAGAAGCCAAGGCACTGAGGTTCTACTTCATAGTGAGACTCACTATGAAGTAGAACCTCAGACTGTGAGCTACATCATCTTCTACCTCAGCTAGCTTCTCAGTTGTTTCCAACTTTGTCCTGAGCAAGGCTCAGTATGCATCAGCATAGCACTATCAGCAAAAGGCATTGCCAGAAAATGTTTGGGAAAGTGGTGGGCCTGGGTAAGGTTTCAATGACTAAGGTTGAACTCAGCTGAAGGAACCAACCATTTCTATAACTAACTGTTCATTAATTAATCACAAATGTTCAACTTTGATTTGGTGTCATGAGTTATGGCTTAGATTGAACTTGTATGCAACCTCTCAGCTTCTTTGCAATGGTTCAGGTTGATTTTTGAGCTTGTGAAGGATCAAACACAGCCAGTAGAACCTTAGCTCAGTTCCACTGCACTAACTTTTTCAGCCATGGCAATGGGGAAGCTTACTACTCAGGAAGAGGGACAGCTCCTTAAGTTCATCTCAGATCTTGGCATTACACCTCAGGATGCTCTTATCTTCCTCAGTAGGCATGAGATCGACATGGGGGAGCATCAGGACCTCAGGTCTTCCCTTGATGAGCTGCACAAGGTGCATGCCTCCCTCAGTGGACAGTCTCAGGGAAATGGATTCAACCTCATCAAGTGCAAGGCTGAGCTGCTCAACATGCTGGCACTTGTGGAGGTCAGGCAGCATCAGTGGGTCCAGCATTGCCAGAACATTGAGAACCTCAGGGCTGATGTGATCAAGGAGGAGCTTGCTGAGATCAGGGACAAAGTGCTCAGCAGGATGCCCCAGCAGGTCACTGAGGACTCTCAGCATGCTGATGACTCTCAGGTCTTTGGTGACTCTCAGCAGGATGATGACTCTCAGGTCTTTGGTGACTCTCAGCAGGATGATGACTCTCAGGTCTTTGGTGACTCTGAGCAGAATGATGAAGCAGCATCAGATCCACCATCATCAGATGCTGAGCCCAAGTCCAAGAAGGCCAAGACTGAAGAGCCCTAGAGGACTGAAGGGTGTTTCTGGTGGTGTGGGATTGGCCATAATCTTAGACTTTTGGTCAGTTTTATCAGTAATTAACTAATTAATGTTGACATCAAATAATTTGCTAATTAGCTAACTAATTGATTAATTAACAAATGAAATTGTAGCATTTTTATATGTGCATGTCTATGTGATTCCTCAGCTGCTTTGATCTCAGTGTGATTTCTGCCAACTCAGCTGCACTTCTTGCAAGCCATGGGTGGCCAAGATGAAGCTGGCTTGATTTTGCCTAGGGGCAAAGGCTCAGGCAAATTGGTGGTGCAAAGACTCAGGCAAAGACCAAGGCTATTATGGCAAAGGCTTTGGCAAAGACTCAGGAAAAGAGAAAGGCTATGGCAAAGACTCAGGAAAAGAGAAAGGCTATGGCAAAGACTCAGGAAAAGAGAAAGGCTATGGCAAAGACTCAGGCAAAGGCAAAGGCCATGGCAAAGACCCAGGCTATAGCACAAGCTGGGGCAAAGGCAAGCACTCAGAAACAGGCAGAATCCATGCCCCAGCCTTCTCCAGCAGAGACCCCATCTTAGGATCTATGATTCAAGAAGGCAAAGCTATGAAGGGCAGAAAAGGCCCCTCAGTTTACAGCAAAGTCTTAGACACCATCCCAGCCAACACCAGATTCACTTGTGAGGGTGGTCCAAGACATGCTCAGCTTATTCCTGATGAGCCAGAAGAGATCAAGCTCTCAGAAATCTTTGGGGGAGATGAGTTGGACCATGCTGAGGAAGACATTGTGGTCTACCCCAGGTACCTCAGAGAGCCAAACATCAAATGTCCAGGAGGCCACAAGGTGATGCTCAGCAGGATCCCATGGCAATCTGGCTGCAGAGAATGTCATGATCCTGGGTTGGCTTAGCATCATTTCATGTTTTTTTCAATATTTTTTGAGTGTTCAGGAAGTCAAAAAGTACCCAGTGACAATTAAAACCACCAATTATATACACATATTAGTCAATTAATTTAAAAAAAATACTTGGTTAATTACTTGATAATTACAATCAATTACAGTTTACTTTGTTGTTTCATTCAAAGCAGTTGGCAGTCAGGACTCAGTTGGGTGGCCTAAGTATGTGATTCAGGCCTACTACAACTATATCCTCAGCATGAATCCTTTGCCATGGGCCAACTCAGTGGATGCAGAGTATGGTGTTGCTCAGTTCATGGCACAGGAGGTCAGGCCTGAGAGGCCATCTCCTGCTGCTTCTACAACCTCAGACATCAGTTGCATGGAAACCTTCTGCATCAATGAGATACAGAAGGGTGATGCTCAGAGGCAGATAGATATCTTGAAGGAGGAGGTGGCCAAAGCTGAGAAGACTGGAAATTGGTTGGCTCTCAGTGATTACCATGAGGATTTCACCTTGCTCAGCCAAACCATCACTGAAGCTGAGGATGCTCAGTATGCAACTGTGAGGAAGCTCAAAAAAGACATTGAGCTCATGGAGGTCCTCATGAATCAGTGGCATGAGACTAAGATCCAGTTTGATGATGCTCAGCAGAAGCTCATCAATTGCATGGCTCAGAAAGAGGAAGAGAAGAAGAAGAATTTCTCAGGAAGCAGCAGCATCCAATCTGAGGATCAGGAAAAAATTGACTTAGCGATTAAATTTGATCAGATCAGAAAAAAGCTTAAACTCACTGATGATCAGATTTTTCAAGTTTTGGAGGAGAAACAACAGGAAACTCAGGGAGATTCTCAGCCTTCTAAGAGCAGTGAGCAGCAAGAAGATGCTGAGGAGCATTCTGATAAGAGCAAGGCAGCTGACTGAAAGCATCAGCATCACTGAGTAAAATCTCAGTGTATTTTTTAAAATTTGCTATCACAAGCAATCCATGCAGCTTCAAGCTAAGGAAAAAAGTGTGCAGCTCTGAAGGGATGTGGAGGGCTTCTACAGTAATTAAGTATGTTAATTGTTGGATGCATTTGACTGCATAGTCAATTTGTTTAACACACAATGATGTGTAGTTACTTACTTTTTTTTGAGTAATTATTAAATGAACAATATGCAATGAGATTAATTAGTGCCAGACAGTTGAATGTTTTGCTTTCAGCATTTTGTCCCTGACAGGATCTCAGCATGATCTACATCATGTTCTACCTCAGCCAGCTTCAATGGTTTTTTCAACTTTGGCCTGAGCAAGGCTCAGTATGCCTCAGCAAAGCACTATGAGCAAAATGCATGGCCAAAAACAAGTTTGGGAAAGTGATGGGATTGGGTAAACTTCCAATGACTAAGGTTGAGCTCAGCAGAAGGAACCAACAATTGCTATAATTAATTAATTATATAATTAACTAACTGAGAATTTTTGAAAATTTCAAATGAAACTAAGAAAGTAATTACTGAAATTAAAAGGAAGACAGGGAATGTTTAAAGACAAAATCACCTCAGGAAGCAGTTGGACACAATAGTGTACCCTCAAACAAACCATACTATTGTGTATCATGATCATTCATGTGTTTGTTTGGTTAGCTGAAACTAATCCTTTGGAAAGCCTTTGGTTTTGATTCCAAGAAGAATGAAGCTAAGTAATTAAAAGGAAAAAACTTTAGCAAAGGAAAAGGGAAAGGAAATGGTTGAAAAAAAAACACATCAGGAAGCAGCTGGACACAATAGTGTACCCCCAAACAAACCATACTATTGTGTATCAGGGTTGCTCATGGACTACCCCCTTGAAAAATTGTCTGAGTGATGTTTTTTTAATTGGGTTTTAATAAGGCATCATAAATTTTGGGAAATTGAGCATTTCTGGGAATTTCAAATGAAAGAAATTAATTAAGAAGGAATTAATTAAAAGGAAAAAACTTTAGCAAAGGAAAAGGTAAAGGGAATGGTAAAAAACAAAGTCACCTCAGGAAGCAGCTGGACACAATAGTGTACCCTCAAACAAACCATACTATTGTGTATCATGATCATTCATGTCTTTTTTTGGTTGGCTGAAACTAATCCTTTGGAAAGCCTTTGGTTTTGATTCCAAGAAGAATGAAGCTAAGTAATTAAAAGGGAAACAACCTTTAACAAAGGAAAAGGGAAAGGAACTGGTTCAAAAAAAAAACACATAACCCCAGGAAGCAGCTGGACACAATAGTGTACCCTCAAACAAACCACACTATTGTGTATCCGGGTTGCTCATGGACTACCCCTTTGAAAAATTGTCTGAGTGATGTTTTTTAATTGGGTTTTAATAAGGCATCATAAATTTTGGGAAATTAAGCATTTCTGGGAATTTCAAATGAAAGAAACTAATTAAGAAGGAATTAATTAAAAGGAAAAAACTTTAGCAAAGGAAAAGGTAAAGGGAATGTTTAAAGACAAAATCACCTCAGGAAGCAGTTGGACACAATAGTGTACCCTCAAACAAACCATACTATTGTGTATCATGATCATTCATGTCTTTGTTTGGTTAGCTGAAACTAATCCTTTGGAAAGCCTTTGGTTTTGATTCCAAGAAGAATGAAGCTAAGTAATTAAAAGGGAAACAACCTTTAACAAAGGAAAAGGGAAAGGAACTGGTTCAAAAAAAAACACATAACCTCAGGAAGCAGCTGGACACAATAGTGTACCCTCAAACAAACTACACTATTGTGTATCAGGGTTGCTCATGGACTACCCCTTTGAAAAATTGTCTGAGTGATGTTTTTTAATTGGGTTTTGATAAGGCATCATATATTTTGGGAAACTGTGCGTTTCTGAGGATTTCAAATGAAAGAAACTAAGAAAGGAATTAATTAAAAGGAAAAAACTTTAGCTAGCAAAGGAAAAGGTAAAGGAACTGATTGAAAAAATCTAAAAATCATGACCTCAGGAAGCAGCTGGACACAATAGTGTACCCTCAAACAAACCATACTATTGTGTATCAGGGTTGCTCATGGACTACCACCTTGAAAAATTGTTTGAGAGATATATTTAAATTGGGTTTTAATAAGGCATTATATATATATATAGTTTGGGAAATTGAGCATTTCTGGGAATTTCAAATGAAAGAAACTAAGAAAATAATTATAAATAAAAAACCTGATGTTTTGCCTCAGAGCTTGCATGTGTGCACAGCAGCATCCAAAGCTCAGCAGTGCCCAGAGCAGCATCAGCTTCCTTCAGCTCCTGTCAACTGTGTTCCTGAGATTGTCAATAAAATTTAAGTTTTGTTTTTTGTTGCATTTTTTTATTGTATCAAGTTTTTCCTATGAAATAGAGGTTGTCAATTGATTACTGTATAAAAGTGGTATATTTAATTACTTAATTAATTACCTTGTTTCAGTTTGAGGTTGCTAAATTCTAATCTTGTCAGCCAAGGCTCAGCATGGCTATTTCAAATCAGCTCAAGACCTTTGCTTTCTTGGCCTTGGTGATGAGCTCAGGGATCAGCATGGCCAGCATCTGAGCTTGCATCTCAGCTTTTTGGTTTTAAACCTTGGGCTATTGAATGGGTTTTTGTTAACCTCATTAATTAATTGAGGAAATATGTTTTTTCCATCTCATGCAGCCAGCATTGCAGGCTGCAACTCAGTTGATCTGAGCAAGAGGCTGAGTGGGTTGGAACCACTCTGCACCAGTTCTCAGCTGGATCTTGGGCAAGATTTAAGTAAATAAACACTTTTGTTTCTCCACTAGCTTTCTCCAAGCAAATAACTGGGTTCCTATCATTTTTAGACACATTCTTGATAAGTTCTTGATTGCAATGCCAAGGGAATATGCTCAGCTATCATCCTCCTCAGCATCATCCTCAAGACTTTGCTTGAGATATCCTCTGATCTGAAGCTGTTCAGTAACTCAGTTGAGAAATTGGACACTCAGATAAGCAACCTGAGGGAGGAAACTTGGTGGCACTTGAGCATATGTCAGAAAGATGATGGCCTAAGGTTGATGCTTTCCATATTAATTAATGAATTATCTCAAAAAACATATTCCTTTTTAGTTGGTTCATTTGACCCAGCCAGGAGATGTGGGAGCTCAGTCAAGAACACTTGACCTCATCTCAGTATTGTGGCACAAAGCTGCAATCAATGGAGCTCAGGATGGACCTTTCTCAGGGGAGGCCATGGGATGTCCTGAGACACCTCAAGCAGCACTTCAATGACTTCAACCCCTCAGCTGGTGGATCTCAGCTGTATTTGGAGTTCATAAACACTCAGAAGTGGTCCTTTCTCAGTGGAAGTAAAGGAGTCTCTCAGTATACCAACATGGTGTCTTGGTTAAAGCCACTGTCAGTTTTATGTTTTTTTTCAATGCAATTAATTAATGAATTGACTAATTAATCAATTAATTATATTAATTAATTAATCAATTAATAGATTTGTTTAAGATCAAATCTGTGTGCTTAGTAATTAATGAAACAAGAATGCTTCAGCAACTGAGGACTTAGAGATGGAATGGGATTTGTTGCTCAGCACAGCTATCCTCAGCATCCAGGAGGGGGTGCAATATCAGCGTTTTCTCAGAGCAACTCAGGATAATTAATCAATGTCATTTTTTTTGTGTTGGTATTTTTTCTATTTGCAATTTTACTTTTCATTAGTTCTTTCTTAAGTTTAACTGATCAGCAATATCTTTTAATTACCATGCTGTGATGCCAAACAATCTCAGGCCATCTACCAGACTGAGGCATCTGAGGAAGAGCTCAGCCATGAGGTGCTTCTGGTGCAGAACACAATGCGCCCAGAGCTTGACTCAGTCTTTCTGCGCAAGGAGTTTGACTTAGAGCATGCTCTTACTCACACCTCAGGATGGAGTATGGCTAAGCAGCATTACCAAGCTGCTCTGACCAGGCAAGATGGCCTGAAAACCAAGGTTGCTCAGCTTGAATTAGTTTGTTTTAACTTGAGCATTGGGGTAAGCAACAACTTCAACATAGTCTTTAGATTAACTAGTTCATGTGATGTTTTGTTTATTATTTCCTTCTCAGGCTGAGACATTCTCAGCATTGGACTCCATTGACCTCAGTGACATTTCTCCTCCTGATGCACTTCCACCTTGGAACACTCAGACTGAGGTTGCTCATTGAAAAATGTATTTTTACTTTTGGGCCATCAATGTTTTTGGAACCTGATTATTTTTTCAACTGAAGACATTGTTAAAATTTGATGTAGCCTGCAGCTCAGGTAGATGCTCATGAGAAAGAACTTGAGTGGTTCTTTGGATCTGCAAGTGCTGAGAAACAAAAATCTCAGCAGTAATTAATTTTCAATTTCCTCAGGTGCCTTCTAAGCAAGGCTACCTGTCTCTTCCTCTCAGCTGAGATTCATTTTCAACCTGGCTCATGAGCATTATTCTTAGTTTAGATCTCAGCAAACTCTTAGAAAAACATTATTTGCTATATACTATGTTCTGAGCCAAACTGCGCAAATCTCAGCAAATAAAGCTTTGACATTCAGTGTAAGCAAAAAAAGTGATAAGGAACTGTGACATGGTCTGGGTTGACACATAATTCTAAGAAAAAACTTTAGCACAGGAAAAAGGTAAAGGGAATGTTTGTAATTAAAGACAATTCACCTCAATAAGTAGCTGAACACAATAGTGGACCACCAAAACAAACATAAGTAAGTAAGTAATTAAGTAATTAATTAATTCATTAATTAATTAATTATGTTCAGTTGATATCTATTTAATTTCCATGAATTTTCAATTGAAGTAAGTTGAATTTCAATGCATTTTCAATTGATTTTAACTTAATTAATCAATTACTTTCAACTGATTTCCAATTGATTCCAATTGATGTTCAATTTAAATCAATTTACTTCCAATTGATTTCAAAGGATTTTCAGTTGACTTCAAGTTAATTAATTATTTTCAATTGGTTTTTCTTGCGTTCACCTCAGCAAGGGTCCATTTCTCAGCTTGTGAGGGCTCAATCCCAAGTTTAAGAAGCTCTCAGGCTAGCCAGTTCACTTCCTCAGCCATGGCACCAAAGTTGTTTTCTCAGGAGCACAAACAACTCTTTCTTCAGGCAATTGAAGATTATGGTCTCTCAGAAAAAGAAATTGTGGATGCCCTGAAGCTCAACCCTAGGGATGCATCTCAGAAGGGTGGCAAAGCTGAGAGAGGACTCAGGGTTGGTTCTGGTGGTGTGGGGTTGGTTCCAAGCTTGCTCATGGTCTTGGACTTGTGCTCAGCTTTGTTCAGGAATGCATGATTGTGTGATAGCTCAGCTGCTTAATGAACTCAAGCCCATAGTGAGCATATTTGAATCCCAACTCAGCTGCAACTCAGCCATGGACAAACCTCACTCAGTCCCACATGGCTTAAGCTGGGCTATGGCAGGCCCTCACATTGTGATCAGACTGAGGCCTTCATCAAATTTTCCCTCAGTGGAGGATCTATTTGGTCCTGGCTCAGATCCTAAGGAGATCATACATTACCCAAGGTATGATGAAGAGCCTTATGTTCAGTGTCCTAAGTGCAGGTCTAAGGTGATGCTCAGCAGGATCCCATTTCAGAATGGCTGCACCTTCTGCAAGGATATGGGTTTGAACATGTGTGAATGCATGTGTTCTTTGTGTTTCTGAGCATGGGGGCATGATTTGATTACTAGTCAATTAACTAATCATATAATTAATTAATTAATCACTAAACTGTAATGTATGTTTGATAGGTTTTTCACATCCCTTACAACCCTGCAGGATATCAATGGGTGGTCTAAGGAGACCATTGCTCAGTATTACCAGATGATTCTCAGCCTTTGCCCACTCCCCTGGCAGGTGTTTGTCACAGAGCCTTTCTGGACTGCTCAGTTCCTGCACAAACTGGAGCCTGCTGAGCCTCCTAAATTTGCTGGGCCTTCTCAGTTGTATCAGTTGTTCAAGTCAGCTCCTTCAGCCAAGGCTAGGCCAAAAGCTCAGGCCAGCAAATCTGAGGGGTACTACAAATCCCAATATGCTGTGATTGACCCTGAGCATACTATCACTCAGCTCATCAAGCTGGTGCAAGGGGCTGAAGATCTCAGTGAAATAGGCTCCCTTGAGAACATCCACAATGAGATCACCCAGAAGCTTGAGGCTCTGAAGTATGGCATGGATGCTCAGGAGTTTACTCTTTTCAAGATCTTGGAGGATGCTAAGAAGATGCAAGATGAGCAACTCCTCTTAGCTCAGATGCAGTTGGAACTCACTCAGGCCAAGGAGAAGATCAGCACTGCTTTGACTGAGATGGAGGAGAAGAAAAGCTTTCAGAACATGAAGCAGTCTCAGTCTAAGGCTCCTGTCTTCAAGGCTCCTCCTTCTTCTTTGGCTTATGTGTTTGCCCCCATGCCTTCTCAGGCTGCCCAGGGGCCTGAGGCTGCCAATGATCATCAGATGCCTCCACCCAAACCTTCTAAGAAGACTGCTCCTTGGCAGGTTGCTCAGGCTGCTCAGGGGAGTGATGCAACTCAGAAGAGCCAGGAGCCTCCACCCAAACCTTCTTCTAAGACTGCTCCTTGGCAGGTTGCTCAGGCTGCTCAGGGGACTGATGCAACTCAGAAGAGCCAGGAGCCTCCACCCAAACCTTCTTTTAAGACTGCTCCTTGGCAGGTTGCTCAGGCTGCTCAGGGGAGTGATGCAACTCAGAAGAGACAGGAGCCTGAGGCTGCCAATGATCATCAGAATGCTCCTTGGCAGCTTCATCAGAGGAGTAATGCAACAACTGAAGGCACAACTGAGCCTGATTTGGAAACATACTAATTAATTAGTGAGTTTGCAGCCTGAGCAAAAGCCTCAGTTGTTTTTTTGAAGCATCACCTCAGCTAAATTTGTGGCATCAGCTAAGTCTGAGAAGCAGCTTGCAAGTACAAAAATGCAGCTGATGTGGTGGGATTCTTCATTGCTGCTTCTGCAACCCAAATAATTAATTAGGTTATCTTGTTCTTAGCTGTCTTCACCCTGGGAGGACCTGAGGATAAGAAGGAAGTTCTTGGGCAGCCATCAGCTGGCAGCAGCCAGAGGAACACTCAGGGCAATTCTGATGGAGCTTAGTTGGCTTCTACTTTTTAAAAGCTTGGCACAGACTAAGCAATCATCAGTTTTTGAATTCTCATCATGTCTCAGCTCCTCAACAGCATCAGATCTTAGAGGCATTGGATGAAAAAGGAGATTGAAGCTGGCTGCAATCACTGAGTTGGATGCTGTTTCTTAATTGGGATTAAATAAGGCACCATATGTTTTAAGAAATTAAGCATTTCTGAGCATTTTACATGAAAGAAACTCAAACTCAAACAGCAAAAAAAAAATCTTAGCAAAGGAAAAGGTGCAGGGAATGCAGCAAAAAATCAACTCAGGAAGCAGCTGGACACAATAGTGTACCCTCAAACAAACCATACTATTGTGTATCATGATCATATTCATTTCAAGTTACTTTCAATTGATTTCAATTTACTTGCAATTGATTTCAATTTACTTTCAAGTAAAAGAAAAAAACAATCACCTCAGGAAGCAGCTGGACACAATAGTGTACCCTCAAACAAACCATACTATTGTGTATCAGGGTTGCTCATGGACTACCCCCTTGAAAAATTGTTTGAGTGATGTTTTTTAATTGGGTTTTAATAAGGCATCATATATTTTGGGAAATTCAGCATTTCTGAGAATTTTAAATAAAAGAAACTAATTAATTGAGAAAATAAAAGAAACAAACTTTAGCAAAGGAAAAGGAAAAGGAAATGGTTGAAAAAAAACATAACCTCAGGAAGCAGCTGGACACAATAGTGTACCCTCAAACAAACCACACTATTGTGTATCAGGGTTGCTCATGGACTACCACCTTGAAAAATTGTTTGAGTGATATTTTTTAATTGGGTTTTAATAAGGCATCATATATTTTGGGAAATTCAGCATTTCTGAGAATTCTAAATAAAAGAAACTAATTAATTGAGAAAATAAAAGAAACAAACTTTAGCAAAGGAAAAGGAAAAGGAAATGGTTGAAAAAAAACATAACCTCAGGAAGCAGCTGGACACAATAGTGTACCCTCAAACAAACCACACTATTGTGTATCAGGGTTGCTCATGGACTACCACCTTGAAAAATTGTTTGAGTGATGTTTTTTAATTGGGTTTTAATAAGGCATCATATATTTTGGGAAACTGGTAATTTCTGAGAATTATAAGAAAAATAGAAAAGTAAAAGAAAAAGTTTAGTAGTTAAAGGATAAGGTAAAGGACATGGTTGAACAAAATAACCTCAGGAAGCAGCTGGACACAATAGTGTACCACCAAACAAACCATACTATTGTGTATCAGGGTTGCTCATGGACTACCTCTTGAAAAGTTGTTTTGATTTTTTTTTGCAAGATATTATATAATTTTATATAATTATATAATTATATACATTTGGGAAATTGAATAATTATTTCTCAGCAAAGCACTTTCAGCAAAGTTTGATGTTTTGGTTCTGAGCTTGCATGTGTGCACACCAGCATCCAGAGCTCAGCAGCGACTATTCCTCTATCAGCTTATTTCAACTGGAAGTTCCTGAGATTGTGAATGAAATCAAGTTTTGGTTTTTGTATCTAATTTTGTTTTTTATTGTCTCAAGTTTTTCCTATGAAATAGAAGTTGTCAATTAATTAATTACTATATAAAAGTGGAATATTTAATTACTCAGTTAATTACATTGTTTCAGTTCTCAGTTGCTTAGTTGATTAATTCAAATCTTGTCAGCCAAGGCTCAGCATGGCTATTTCATCTCAGCTCAAAACCTTTGCTTTCTTGGCCTTGGTGATGAGCTCAGGGATCAGCATGGCCAGCATCTGAGCTTGCATCTCAGCTTTTTGGTTTTAAACCTTGGGCTATTGAATGGGGTTTTGTTTACCTAGTTAATTAATTGAGGAAATATGTTTTTTTCCATCTCATGCAGCCTGCATTGCAGGCTGCAACTCAGTGGATCTGAGCAAGAGGCTCAATGCTCTGGAACAATTCTTCAACAGTGCTCAGCTGGATCTTAGGCAAGATTTAAGTAAGTAAACACTTTTGTTTCTCCACTAGCTTCCTCTAAGCATATAACTGTACAATTGTACACTTATATAATTATAAAATTAGTTAATTACTTAATGAATTCATTGTTGATTGCAATGCCAAGGGCTGGTTCTCAGCCATGATCTTGTTGGGCTACATCATCAAGATCTTCCTTTCCAAATCAGCTCAGCTCAAGAATGTCTTCAGTGGCTCAGTCTCCAAAGTGAACACTCAGCTGGGCACCCTCAGAGAAGAAACTTGATGGCACTTGAGCATGTGTCATAGATATGATGGCCTAAGGTTGATGCTTTCCATATTAATTAATTAATTACCTAAGTTTTTTTTGATTCTTCATTTGGCCAAGCCAGGAGATGTGGGAACTCAGTCAAAAACACTTAGAAAAATCTGAGTTCTCAGCTGTTTTGAAATTAGGTTTTAATACATGTCTTGGGGATTTGCCTCAGCATTGTATTCAACTAAGGTGAAGAAGCAGCTCAGAGCTAGAGGTGGAGGAGCTGAATCTACACCTCAGAAGGGCTCTACTGGCAGCCCTGAGTCTTCACCACCCAGCTCAGGGAGGGTGCAGTCTGGTCTTGGCAAGTTTTTTGGCTCAGGAAGCCAGAAGAGAGGTGCTGAGAAGCCAGTGTCAGAAGAACTGGTACCTCAGAAAAGGCAAAGGCTCAGCAGATATCAGCAGGATGCCATGAGGGAAAGGAATGAATTGCTGAGAGAAAATGCTGAGCTGAAGGCTCAAAAAGCTGAGAGAGATGAAGAACTCATAGAGATAGCTAAGAAAACAGCCAGGCTTGTAAGGAGGGAACCTCAGCAGTCTCCACAAGCCAGCTCATCAGGTACCAACAGGAAGAAGCCAGGCTCAGCCACCAAGAGAGCAGAAATCTCAGCTGAGACAAAGGTGAAGTACTGTGAGGAGATGCTTGCAGACAAGCCCAGGTTCACTAAGCTTGAGGATTTTTGGAAGGCTCAGAGCAGCAAGTATGGCATCACCAAAAAGCAACTCAGCCACATGCTGGCAAACCATGAGTCATACAAGCAACTTGTGTCTCAGAGCAAGCTCAAGAACCTCAGAAAACAAGAGAAATCTAAGAGAAAGAGGGCTCAGGGAGGTGGAAGAAAAGTTGCTTTCCCAGATATCACCTCAAGTATAAAGCAATGGCTCAGTCTTGAAAGAGCTTGTGGCAACACTATCTCTAAGCAGGATCTGATGGCTGAGTACCTGGCCAGACTGCAGCTCACAGCAAATGAGCTCAGAAACAAAGCAGCAAACAAGGACATCACTGCCTTGCAAAAAGCTGAGTTGATCAAAGATAGCACAGAGAGAGAGGAGAGGAAGACTAAGTTGCTTGAAAATAATGCATATAGGAAAGTAACTGCTTTCAGACTTGTTTCATGGCTTGATGCTAAGTATATGGCCACTGAGCTGGTGACCAACATTTCAGCCACTGAAGCTGAGACCAGAACTAAGCTGACATGGCAGGAGTTTGACCACAGCCTGTGGCTGAGCACACTTGCATCTCAGCAGGTCTTAGCTGAGAGCAAAAGGGTCAGCAGCCCAGTGCAGTTCATCTCAGCAAGGCCTGAACTGGTCATTGGCTTCTCAGACCAGGCGCCCTTGTGGGCCAAAGCTACAGGGAGGAGAGCTGTCTTTGCCCAGGAGGAGCTTCATAAATCTGAGGATGTCAAAGAATTTTCTTCAGTGAGGCAAGCCATCAAGGAGGTCATGCACTCAGCTGGTGGGCCTGACATGCTTGTTGAGCAATTGGCACCAGCAACACCTAAGCATAAGGCCAAAAAACAGCTGACCTTTGAGTCATCTCAGTCATCTCCCAAGGGGTCAGTAGTGAGGCAGCTCAGCTTTGCATCAGCAGACACAAGTTCTCCAGCCAGCCAACCTCAGAAGGATTCTCTGGTGAAGAAGGCCAGCTTTGACTCAGCTCCACCAAGCCAATCTCCAGAAGATGCTGAGCAAATTGTACCAGCCAGCCCTCAGCAAGGTGCAGCGAGCTCAAGTCAGCCCTCAGCACCAGCAGCCAAGCCAGCTTTGCCTCAGCCAGGATCCACCACTCTCATTGGAATCTCAGGGGAGGATAGATACAGGATCACCTATGAGGCAAGACAGCTCCTGCACAATGTCTATGCTTCTGAGGATAAGGAGATTATTGGCTCAGTGGGCAAAGGCCTCTTAGTTGTGCCAGGGCAATGGGCCAGACTGAGCAACATCTCAGACTCAGGCACTTGGCTCCAAACTGAGAGCTTCAAAGTAGGTGACACTGTCATCACCAGAACTCAGGGAACATCAGCTGGTAGGATCTTACTGCCCTATAGGAAGCTGAGGGCGAGCAACCCTGAGCTCATGTCAAAGATTGAGCTCATGCAGCAGCCAGCTGCCAATGTGGACTCAGTCATCCTCAGTTGGAGCATTGAAGCTCAAGCTCAGCAGTACCCAGCATCACTCTGGCAGAGAGACTGCTTCAGCTCAGTGTTCAGTGACACAGCCACTGAGGCCATGGCATTGGCAAACCAGGTCAGTTGCCTGGTGGCTGAGAAGTGCACCTCTAAGCTTCAAATCACAGACACTGATTTTTCTAAGCAGTTCAAAGCCATTGTGAGAATGAAGCTCATTGAGCTCAGAGGTGAGTGGCAGAAGCAGAGAAAGGAGGAGCACTCAGTTTGGAAAGTTGGCCCCTTAGAGATTGCCACTGCAGTTGTCCATGCTCAGGAGTTTATGTCTGAGAAGAATCTCAATGACAATTGGGTTCTCAGAGCTGCAGTCAGGAATGGGATCCTGGTCTACAGGCCTGATCCAGCCTCAGGGAGGCTTGTAGAACTGCTGTCTCAGAGCTGGGCTAAGGAGATGGGCTTAGAGGTTGGCACCAAGAGGTACAACCCTGAGTGGCTCAGAGACAGGCTCAAGTGGAGAGATGATGAGGGGGTGCCCATACAGGCAGATTGGAATCTCAGCAAAACAGCTAAGAACATCTCAGATCTTCAAGTATGGGATTATTGGCATCCTGAGGATGACAAAGAGTTAGATGAAGAGGAGAAGAAGCCTGAGATAGAGGATGCCATTGCTGATGACTTGGAGCTAGAGCTTCAGAACTCCTTGTCCCTGAGAATCCATCCTGCCCTCAGAAGAGCTCAATTCAGAAGAATGGGCACAGCTGAGTACCAAGCAAAGAAGGAAAGAGATGTGGCTAAGAGGCTCAGGGCAAGACATGCAAACAAGTGGCTCAGAAAACACAGGCAGAAGATTGTGGCACAGGCATCTGAGAAAATTGGTTCCCAAAGCAGACAAGAAGCTTTCTCAGAGATGGTGCCTGAGGTGAAGCAGAAGCAAGGCAAGAAAAAGCTCAGCCATGCCTTCAAACAGTCTTTGAAGAACAAACCCTCAGCCAAAAACAAGCCCTCAGCTAAGTTCAAAGCCTTGAAGAAAGCTGCTAAGAAAACTGAGGAGCAGAAGCAAGCCATCTCAGATGCTGAGCTCAAGAAGACTTGTGAGGAGGAAGCAACTAAGGCACCACCACCTTTGCCTCCTCCTGCTGAGGCTCCTCAGGAAGCACCAAATTCTGATGACCCCCTTCTGATGCAGGAAGCTGTTGTCACCTCAGATGCTGCAGGCAAGCTTCACTTTGGCAACGAAGGCAAGATCACTTTCAAAGGTGATAAAGGCTTCTACACCATGGTCACTACCTCAGGAGTCTTTCAGATTAAGCCTGAGTGGCTGCAACTCAAAAGCTCTAAGCCTTTTGTTGCAAGAGTTCAGTGGCCTAAGTGGAGCCAGCTCAGCAAGAATGACCTCAAGTTATGGCTGTCCCAACTGAGCTGCAACCCTGATGATCAGCTTGGCATGGGCCCTGAGGAATGGTCCACTCACTCAGTGTTGCCATGCCCTGCCAACATACCTGAGATGGAGGATCAGCACCTTTGGTTCGGCTGGTGTCTTCTCAGCTGGTGCTTCAAGAAGGCTAATGTCCCTCAGCCAGAGGAAATTGGGGTGCATTGTATTGATCCCATCCTGAGCAAGATGATTCTTGAGACTGAGGACTCAGAGCACCTGGATGGCTTGAAGCAAGGCTTGCAGCTCAGCTGGACTGAGAGCACCAGGCTTCTTCTGGTTCCAGTGTATTCTCAGTTTCACTGGACTTTGCTGGTAGCTCAGAGGGAAGGCACTGGGCAACCCATCACTTGGAGGAGGTATGACTCCCTCAGCAAAGAGCATGAAGAATCTCATCCTCAGCAGATCCTCATGGGGAACTTGCTTGACCCTCAGTTCATCCTTCCACCACTCAGCAACTCTGCCAAGCAGCCTGTGGGCAGCAATGCCTGTGGCTGCTATGTGCTTCACTACATGGAGGAAGAAATCAGGCTTTTCAGAGGAGAGTGGCTCTCAGTTTGGCCTGAGACAGGGTGGAAGAACTGGAAGCAGAGGTTGGAGATTGCTTGCAACAAGGTCATTGCTGAGCAAAAACTTATCACTGATGCTGCCAAGATCAGATGGGATAAATTTCTACTTGAGAGGGCTAAGATTGCTGAGCAACAAGAAAAAGCTAAGGCAAAGCTTTCTAAGCTCAAGGACATCACCTCAGTTGCCTACATTACTGCTCAGCAGCAGCTGGACAAGAACTCAGTGAGGTTCACCTGGAAAAACCTCTCTGAGGAATCAGTTCACAAGGTCAGGCTCCTGGAGCATGCCTTGGGAAAATGTTCTAAGTGCAGATGGCAATCAGGCTGCCTGAGCTGTGATGCCTACAAATGCCTCAGGTACCACCTGCACTCAGAGGCTGCCAAGGCCAAGAAGTTGCCCTTTCTCAGCACAGGGCCTGAGGATCTTCAGCAACTGCTCAAGTCAGCCACCCTAGCTATCTCAGCAAGCTCATCTTTAGAACCTATTTCCTCGAGCTCAGCTGCATCTACCTCAGCAACATCAGCTGCTCCTGCCTGAAGCTCTACTGAGAGTGAGTGATTTGCAGCTTTGCACTGATAAAAACTCAGTGGCTTTCACTTTCATTCTGATATAATTGAGTCAGTGCTAGAAAATCTCTTCAGGAAGCAGCTGGACACAATAGTGTACCCTCAAACAAACCACACTATTGTGTATCAGGGTTGCTCATGGACTACCCCTTGAAAAATTGTTTGAGTGATGTTTTTTAATTGGGTTTTAATAAGGCATCATATATTTTGGGAAACTGGTCATTCTGGGAATTTCAAATGAAAGAAACTAAGAAAGGAATTAATTGAAAAGAAAACACTTTAGCTAGCAAAAGAAAAGGTAAAGGAAATGATTGAAAAAATCAAAAAAATCATGACCCAGGAAAGCAGCTGGACACAATAGTGTACCCTCCAAACAAACCACACTATTCTGTATCAGGGTTGCTCATGGACTACCCTCTTGAAAAATTGTTTGAGTGATGTTTTTTAATTGGGTTTTAATAAGGCATCATATATTTTGGGAAACTGGTCATTTCTGAGAATTTCAAATGAAAGAAACTAAGAAAGGAATTAATTGAAAGGAAAACACTTTATCTAGCAAAGGAAAAGGTAAAGGAAATGATTGAAAAAACAAAAAAAAACATGACCTCAGGAAGCAGCTGGACACAATAGTGTACCCTCCAAACAAACCACACTATTGTGTATCAGGGTTGCTCATGGACTACCCCCTTGAAAAATTGTTTGAGTGATGTTTTTTAATTGGGTTTTAATAAGGCATCATATATTTTGGGAAACTGGTCATTTCTGAGAATTTCAAATGAAAGAAACTAAGAAAGAAATTAGTTGAAAAGGAAAACACTTTAGCTAGCAAAGGAAAAGGTAAAGGAAATGATTGAAAAAATCCAAAAAAAACATAACCTCAGGAAAGCAGCTGGACACTAGTGTACCCTCCAAACAAACCACACTATTCTGTATCAGGGTTGCTCATGGACTACACCCTTGAAAAATTGTTTGAGTGATGATTTTTAATTGGATTTTAATAAGGCATCATATATTTTGGGAAATTGGTCATTCTGAGAATTTCAAATGAAAAATACTAAAAAAGAAATTAATTGACAGGAAAATACTACAGCTAACAAAGGAAAAGGTAAAGGAAATAATTGAAAAAATCAAAAAAAACATAATCCCAGGAAGCAGCTGGACACAATAGTGTACCCCCAAACAAACCACACTATTGTGTATCAGGGTTGCTCATGGACTACACCCTTGAAAAATTGTTTGAGTGATGTTTTTTAATTGGGTTTTAATAAGGCATTATATATTTTGAGAAATTGATTATTTCTGAGAATTTCAAATAAAAGAAACTAAGAAAGAAATAATTTGAAAAGGAAGGAAAACACTTAGCTAGCAAAGGAAAAAGGGAAAGGAAATAATTGAAAAAATCAAAAAAATCATGACCCAGGAAAGCAGCTGGATACAATAGTATACCCTCCAAACAAACCACACTATTCTGTATCAGGGTTGCTCATGGACTACCATCTTGAAAAATTGTTTGAATGATGTTTTTTAATTGGATTTTAATAAGATATCATATATTTTGGGAAATTAATTATTTCTGAGAATTTCAAATGAAAGAAACTAAGAAAGAAATTAATTGAAAGGAAAACACTTTAGCTAGCAAAGGAAAAGATAAAGGAAATGATTGAAAAAAACAAAAATCATGACCTCAGGAAAGCAGCTGGACACAATAGTGTACCCTCCAAACAAACCACACTATTCTGTATCAGGGTTGCTCATGGACTACTCCCTTGAAAAATTGTTTGAGTGATGTTTTTTAATTGGGTTTTAATAAGGCATCATATATTTTGGGAAACTGGGCATTTCTGAGAATTTCAAATGAAAGAAACTAAGAACACTTTAGCTAGCAAAGGAAAAGGTAAAGGAAATGATTGAAAAAATCAAAAAAATCATGACCTCAGGAAGCAGCTGGACACAATAGTGTACCCCCAAACAAACCACACTATTTTGTACCTGGATGTAATTTTCTGTGGAAGCATCTGGAAAATTTCAATGCTGGAAAATAAAAAGTAAAAGGAAAAAGCTTTAAAAAATGAAAAAAATGAAAAATGTTTGAACAACAAAAAAAGACCAAGACACAATTGTGTAACCTGACACAATGACACAATTGTGTATCCTGACACAATTTTACAAAATAATAAAAATAAAAATAAAAAATAATTAAATTTAAAATTATTATAATTAAAAATAAAAGTAAAATAATTTAAAATAAAATAAAAAATAATTAAATTAAAAAAATATTATAATTAAAAATAAAAATAAAAATATTTTAAAATTTTAAAATAAAATAAAAAACAATTAAAAACTAAAAAAATAAAAATGAAAAAAAACTTACACCAAAATCCTGTGGACACAATAGTGTACCCCTCGACCATTTCCAGAGTAACAGAATAATTTTGAGGTCTGTGGACACAATACCGTATCCCCACACTAATCAGTAACCAACATTAATTTTAAGTGGCAAAAAGATGATTCGTCACGATTTGTCACGATTTTGAACTACATATTGGCCATGATCAACTCGCATGCGCATCTTCGAAACAAAGGATGTCTGCGTTGTTTCATCAATTTCCGACAAAATCCGGTGGATTTCCGACAGATTCCGACAAATGTCACCAAAATCAAGCGTTAACGTAGATGTAGCCGTATTTTGACGACATTGCTATTTTTGATCTATATGCCGACATCGATTCATAGGGATTAGAACCAGCTGAGAAACGTGCAGCACGTTCAGGCCATCTCCTTGATGCATCCGCAGCCATTTTCCGTTTGCCACATCCAGCTGTAAGGAACGTGCAGCAAGTTCAGGCCACTGAGCCGTTGGAACCAGCTGAGAAACGTGCAGCACGTTCAGGCCATCTCCTTGAGGCATCCGCAGCCATTTTTCGTTTTGCCACAACCAGCTGAAGGAACGTGCAGCAAGTTCAGGCCACTGAGCCGTTGGAACCGGCTGAGAAGCGTGCAGCACGTTCAGGCCACCTCCTTGATGCATCCGCAGCCATTTTTCGTTTTGCCACATCCAGCTGAAGGAACGTGCAGCAAGTTCAGGCCACTGAGCCGTTGGAACCAGCTGAGAAACGTGCAGCACGTTCAGGCCACCTCCTTGATGCATCCGCAGCCATTTTCTGTTTTGCCACAACCAGCTGAAAGGAACGTGCAGCAGACTCAGGCCACTGAACCGGTAGAGGCAGCTGGGGAACGCGCAGTGCGTTCAGGCCACATCCTTGATGCATCCGCAGCCATTTTCCGTTTTGCCACAACCAGGTGAAGGAACACGCAGCAAACTCAGGCCACTGAACGTTTCAAATCTACTGAGCTGTACATTCAGGCCACCCTCTTGATGCATCCGGAAACATTTTCTGTTTTCACAACACCGGCTGCAGAGAACGTGCAGCAAGTTTCAGACCACTGAACAGTTGAACCAGCTGAGGAATGGGCAGCGTGTTCAGTCCACCCCTTAGATGCGTCCGCATTTGAATTTGTTTTTCATAACACCAGCTGAATGAACATGCAGCAAGTTCAGGCCACTGAACGGTTGGAACCAGCTGAGGAAATTGCATAGGCTATGTGGGTGACAGCTTTTCTCCATTCAAACAAAGCTCCACGAGTTGTCACAATGTTTGCTGGCTGATGTAAAATAGAGTGCGGGCCGAACAGCTGAATTGCTTCTAGCCGTACCATTGTGTTATTGCAGATAGCCTCTCCGAGCCTGACAGAGCCTGGAGTTAGTGTTGGTGTCGGGCGCACCTTTTCTGCATAGGTTGACGTCCACTTGGTTCTTGTTTATTTTTTATTTTCATGACATATGGCTTCAGGTTTCCTATAGCTACGTATCTGTGTCTGTCCTTCTGAACCAGAATGGAGCAAGCTTTCCTCATGGCGTGGCAGATGATGCAGATGAGTCAGTTGCAACAGCAACTACACCAGCAATTCATGACGAGTCAAAGCGGCCAGGAACCGGGGAATGGTCTACAGAGCCCAAATACGTATGAGACTCTCCCTGCACCTTCAAACCATCAACCCTTTGGATTGGCTGAACTACCTGTGCCTGATGCCCGCAGCCGCAGCAGAACACCTCCTGCGCATCGCCGGCCTTGCACACCTGAGGTAGCAACGCCTGAAGCACAAATCCCCCAGTCGCCTGATGGCTTAGCTGCGGGTGGATCGATGCTTCCGGAAACGCCTGAGATTGAGAGGCGTTTGCTGGCAATTGCTAAGGAAGATGATCCCCACATGACCAAGGAAAAGGCAGTGGAACGTCTTGGTGAGTTGGCCCAGGAAGCCAGAACCAGGCTCACCTCCTCCCAATCCCATGACCGCCCTGTCGAAGTACAGTCAGGAAACGGCCGCCAGCTAGGCACGCCGTTCTTCCAACCAGTGGATGCCCAAAGGGCCCGTGAAGCCATCAGTGCCTTCAACCAAGAAATCACTAAGGCAGTCAAGGGCCATACGGCGTCTGCCCAGTCAACGATGCAACTCAATGTAAAGTTTGCAGAGCCAGTCCCATCGGCAGCAGATTTGGCTGCTCGTATCCAAGGCCTGTTGGGAGCCAAGGGGCCCGTGATCAATGTCCAGCCTTTGGAAGAGAGTTCATGGCGCAAGCCTTCTGCGCAAACCTGGTTTGCTGAGAAGAAGGGTGATGCCAGAATTTGCGTGTACAAGGTCAATGTGCCCTCAGACTCTTCGCACAAGAAGGCCCGCAACCTCAGCTTTCAAGTTTCAGTTGGGGGCCGTGAGCTGACGGTCAAAGGGACCAAAGGTGCGTTGCATCAATTTGGGATATAATTTTAATGTTCGGCCCTCATCGCTGTGTGGAAGCTGCTAAGACACAGGCAGCCACAACTTGTTTGGATGACTTTTGGGACGTCTCCCGTTAGAAACGCGGGGGCTCAGCTCTTCAGTTTTTTTTAGGTATGTATCCCCATGCTTCGTGGGGTTGCTTAGGAAGGATGCTGCTGAGAAGGATAAGTCAGTCAAAACATGAGCTGTTCTTAGCCTGGTTTTTAGGGTTTGCTGGAACTTTGACTGGATACTGCGCATGTTCAATTTGCTACTTGCTGTCTATGCTTTCCTTTTTCATTTCAGTTTTAGACTGATTTGGCGCTAACCCGTTTCACGTCCATTTGACTTGGCTCAAGTGATTTTTTTTTTTTGTCCGCTGTCCTTTCCTGATGGATCACCTTCTTGAAGCTGCTAGGCATGAATTGTTCGCCCTTTCTAGGACTTCATTACCAGATGCTGCGCCGGGATCAGCGCCCTGGCAGGCCCTGGCAGGCCCTGGCCCTCCGCAGAGATATACATGCACTCAGGAAGGATGCCCCGCCACATGGTCTGTCTGAATTAAGCAAAGACTTAAACACTTACAAGACCTTTGACAAGGTTCTGCAACAAACATTGACATTGCTAGATAAACAGGCGGCCGCATGTGCAAATGCTTTACCTTTCAATGCAATTTATGGACCTTGGGAAGGAGGGATAGATTCTCGCCTTCCCCCAAAGAACACCGTGCCTACTACTATGCCTGCTTTCAACCTGAAAATTGTGTCTTGGAATATTCGGGGTGCTCTAAGCACATCAAGCCGGCAAGAAAGCCACGGGGGGCCGCATGTTGCAGCTTGTGAGCACATTGCATTCTCTACAGGTCTCGCTGGCGGTTATCAGTGACCCTTGTTTTGGCCCTGGTATGCGATGGCCGCGTTGGACTGGCTACGATTTTTTTGGTCAGCGTACCACAAAAAATAACACTGTGGCCATTCTTGTTGCCATAGAAATTCTCCACTATGTTGAAGTCATCCCTGATGTCGGGGATCCAAGGGCCTTGTGGGTGAAAGTTCATACTTCTGAGTCTGACGGGCCAGAGTTTCTTTTGCTGGCTATGTATGCCCCGCCTTCAAATTATATGCCTAAGGAGCGGTTGGATTTCTTTGCAAGTCGGGTTACAGAACTTTGCAGTCTCCGTTCATTACCTAAGTTTGCTTCCCTTCCTTTATTGTTGGCTGGTGATTTGAATATCCACATGCATGAAATCTGTGAAAAAAATGCGGAACTTGAACGGCCGGTCGATCGAGACATTGCTGTGCTTTTACGTAGTAGTACAGGCCTTAACCTGGCCCTCAGGAACCCAGCTGATGTTGCTACGCATGATTCCGGGACTGCCATCGATTTGGTTTTTTCCTCTCCAGATTTCCAACCTCAGGTTCAGGTTCTGTCGAGGGAACTTTGTTCTTTAACCTCTGATCATCGACCACTGCTGATCACTCATGTAGGGTCAGTTTCTTGCCAACAGAAACATCAGATTGGTAGAGCAAAGTGGAAGCCTTATAGTGATGAGTGGGGCGATGCCCTAGTTTCCATCCCGTGCTGTCTCAGTTTCATTTGCCGCTGGGTTGGGCTGTTGCTTGGTGACACTTTTCTTCGTGATTCTCTGGTCATAGGTAAATGGCAGAAACTCAGGCAAGCTGTCGTGGATAAGGCCGTGTGGTGGAGGTCAGTGGTACTTTGCCTTGCGGGTCATCTCCGCGGGCTGGCAGTCACAGTGAAACCGTCACCGTCCGGGGTGAACATGTCAGAGCTTTCGTTGGATAAGTTTCTCCTTGAGTGGTATGGGCCCCAGTGTCACGGTGACACCATCGAATTTGAAGAGTTTTTATCCAACCTCGGGAAGGCTGGCTGCTCCACTGTAGTGCGTCGTTTCTTAGATTGCCACGCTTCGGATCCCGGCAGAGCTCAAGCCATTTTGAGCATGATGATCAACCCAAAGTTCGCAACAGAAATTTGCCTTGTTGATGGTTCTTCCGGCGATAGAGCGTCAGATAGTACAATTGTGCATTTACTTACGCAAGATGTCTTGGAGCGACCGCAACAGGCGCATCCTGGGGATGAGGTTTTCACTGAGGCTGTCAATGCAACATTACAAGATGAACGAGCAAAGGCGCACACTGAAGCAGCGCAAGAACCGCACATGTTTTTTGAATTAGAAGAGGTGACGCGTTGGATCCAAAATATTTCCATCCATAAAGCTTCCCTCAGGTTCCCAAGAGCTGCTATTCATAATGATCAACCTTTGGGGCGTCGTCTTTGCTGGCTCCTCTTGAATCTATTTTTGGCTTTGGGTGTTGTGCCAAGCGCTTGGATGCGTGAGATCAGTTTTATCCGAAAACGAGGCCCTCAGATTGTGACTGATTTCAAAAACCTGAGACCAATTAGTTACACTGATGAGCTGCAGACTTTGTTTGATCTAGCGTGGTTGCAGAAGTGCCGTTCTATTTTGGAAGCCTATGTCGGCTGTGAGCAATCCGGAGGGCGATATGACAGTGTGCTTATTTTTTTAGGCATTCTCATTGCTTTGCAAACCCGCCGCAACTTGTCACTTCCTACCTTTTGCCTCAAGGCAGATTTGCTTCAGGGTTATGATTTAGCTTGGAAATCAGCAATCTTGTTGCACACAAGATGGGCAGGTATTAAGGGATCCCTGTGGTTGTGCTTGGATTCATCCTTGCAACAAGACACTTTCCGTGCCCGCTACGGGCCACTTGTGGGGCCTGCCGCACTGGTGCTGGCAGCCGGACTTGGTCAAGGTGGGCGAAGGGCTGTGCACCTTTTTGGAGCAATGGCGCGGGGGATCCCAGACCAACTCAGGCAACGTATCATTGGCATTGCTATTGGATCGCCCTGGCGCCTCCTCAACAAGCTACAAGTTGGCAGCCGCTCCTCTGGTAATGTGCAACCTGATTTAGTAGCCACCTTGGTGTCCTTGTGTAGATTGGGCCCGGACTACGGTGAACTTCCAAGGTCTATCCTAAACAACGTCACTGTTGATACTGCTCTGCTGACGCTGGATGTGTTGGCCACTAACACGCTGTTGATTTCCCAGTTTGTCGATGATATTTTCATTTTTCAGTCAACTATGTGGGGGATACATCGCGCTTGCCGTGCCTTGGAAGAATTCCTGCGCCTTTGGAAACATCGGTTTGCAACTGGGCCCCGAAAAGTTGCCTTAATGTTGGTTTCTGGGCAGCAATTGAATCCTGGCGCCTTACCTTCTTTGGATAATACATTAATTGAAGGCGCTTC
Organism: Cladocopium goreaui; assembly: GCA_947184155.2. Lineage (NCBI taxonomy): Eukaryota > Dinophyceae > Suessiales > Symbiodiniaceae > Cladocopium > Cladocopium goreaui. The sequence goes on along the minus strand of CAMXCT020001746.1, from coordinate 668,713 downwards.
CTCTATGACTGTCCTCGGCCCTTGTTTTGATAGAAATTTAAGTTTCATTCCACTCTTGGAGACTATCGCCGCAAGATTGGTGCGAGAGACTGCTCTGCTTTGTGTGACTTTGCGTGACCTGGGTGTCGGATTGCCGCACCACATTAAACAAGTGGCGTTGCGGGTGGAAAGCTCAGTATTGCATGGCTGTGAAGCGCTTGCTAGTGCGTCCCCAGGATGGCTTCAGGTGGCAAAGCAACTCAACCATGCCCACTATAGGTCTTTGAAATCAGTGCTGGCCATTGAGGGCGCTTCACTAGGTACAGGGGGCTACGCTCGGATTTTGATTGCCTTGGGTATTGATCTGCGGCTTTCCTCTAAGGTGGCGCTGCGCATTCCATCGGCGCGTGCTCGTCTCCTTAGTTTGCCACCGTCAAGTTTTGGCCCTAATATTTTGCAGGGAGCTAGCAAGGTTGTTGGCGCCACATGGATTGATGATTCCTTTGAACTTCTGCGGTTTTTTGAGATTCAGCCTGATTTTTCTGAATTTTGCCAACGTTTACCAGCTTCTGCTCCCTCTAAGTCTAGGGTGAGTTTGTGGGTCAGATCTGTTGTTCTCCCTGGCCTACTACAGTTTGACCGCCGCTGGCTACATACGCAGTTGCCGCACTTGTTTTCTTGGTTACACGATATGGGAAGTGAAAAAGCAGTTTTGGCATCCCTCTCGCATGCCCAATGGAGTAAACGTGAGTGGCTTTACACCAGGGCTTGGTACTTGGCAAGATTATCTGGTCGGCCAGGGTCATTTGCATTTGGAAAGACGCCTCCAGATGCGTGTCCGCATTGTGGAATGCCGCTAGATCTTGAACATTTTTTGCAGTGTGGATCACCTGTCGCCAGACCTGTTTCTATTTGGATGGAGCCTTCCTTGGATCTTTCTGTCCTTCGTGACAAAATTGTTTTTGTTGGTCGACGCACTGCTAAGCTGGCAATGGAACTATAAGACCTAGCGCCTTGAAAAGTCGCACTTGACCGCGCTTGCTTGGGCCATTCCCAATTCTGCTACCATGGCAATTTCCACAAACCCCTGTCTCTCAATTCACTGAGGTCCATCTGTTTGATATTTCTCCTCACCGTAACCTAGGTAACTTTTCCCTTGGCTTTAGGGGCTACACCGTGATGGGCTGACCTTTGTTTTTGGTTTCTTGATAGATGCTCTCCGCCGCTCTGGCCATCTCGATGGCGCAAGCGGGGGGAATGCTGAGGGGCATGCCGTTTGTGACTTGCCACCTCAGCCACCCGTTTAGGGTGTCAACATAACAGAGCCTAACAGAGAGCCCATTAAAAAAAAAGTGATTTTCCATAGTTATGTTAGTTTACCAGAGGGTAGATGGTTGGGAATGTTGAGTCTGGATGGCATATGGATGGTTTATGGATGGTTCATTCCTGATCTTTTCAAAAAACTCTTCTGTGTTTGGGCACGGCGGGAAGACCGTTCCTTTTCTCCTGGTCCCATCTCATGGAATAGTGATTGGTGAGTATTGGCGGTGGAACCCCCAAACAATAGCTACGTTGGTTTGTATCTCGGTGAACTATGGGTTAAGGTAGACATACCACTGATACATCTATAGGTTTTGGGGGTAATAGACTGATAAACAAAGTTTCCTCGCCAACTTCTCACTGAGGAGCACCACCTTGTAGATTTTCCGATGGGTTGCAGTATGCAATCCCTACCAGATGGTATAGCCCGACCACCCGACCAAGAGAATCCAAGAGATGGGTACAGTATGGGGATGCATATCTTCTTATTGGATGGATGGCCAAAACGCATACAAGAATCATGCTCTTATTGGGGAAAAAATCCGCAGTATATATAGTCAAAACATGCAGATACTAATACCGTGGCAAAACTGTGATCATGTCGATCATAACATGTGGGAATAAAAAACTGCAGTAAGTAGATTTATGCACCAAATATTTGACACATCATGGTATGAAGTAGCAGTTTGATGACTTATTATCCCTTTGCGGTTTTAGACACAGCCTGCCTATCAGTGAGGCTTGCCAATCCTTCCTGCCTTCCCTTGCTTGGTCCATGGTTCTCCTGGGTGTCTTCATGTCCATGGGTGCCCTGATCATGGGGAACCTGCTGCAAGTGTCCGGTCGCCCATTTTGCTGCTGGATTTTGGGACGTGATGGCAATGTTCAGACCTCGTCATTTGGATATACCATCTGATTATGACTAACATAGCCATGGAAAATCACCATTTTTTTATTGGTAAACCATCTATAAATGGGTCATGTCCCATGGCTATGTTAAACTACCAGAGGGTTGGTCAAAACTGTGAATTCCAAAATCCAAGACAGAGAGAGAGAGAGAGAGAAAAGAAAAGGAGAAAAGCACAATGCAAAACTGACCTGTAACTGACCCGTAACCTATGGTAACCTGTCTGTGGGTCCCTGGCTCTTGAGTTTGCCAGGTTTTATTTGGAGGCCTCCTATCCTCAAGAAGACCGAGAGTTGGTACCTTGGCACATTTTGTGGTGGGAAGCATTGCGCTATTCAAAACGTTGATGGCTTGATATGGCGAACGCACTATATATATATGCACTAAATACTTGTTTACTTAAGTTTGCCTGGGATTATCATAACCTAACTACGATATAGTGGGGATATGGACGACCAGATGCAAACCAGCACAATGGGAGCACAATGGGAGGGCATAGTGGTCTTGGCTCAATTACATGATGAACTGGTTGGTGATTTCGATTCAACAGAAATATTTCAAATACATCTTTATATTTTCATCGCGTTCCAAAGATATATTTGGGATTATGGTCCCTATATTGACCAGTGTGTTTCAGGGATGTTCCAACCGCTGCGCAGTATAGGCCTTGTTTGATGAAGCGGAGTTTGAGAGCAAAAACCTTATTCAGCTCACAAATCTCAGTGCACATCTCACCCACTCTTGCGAAACGAGTTATTACAAACACCAGTCTTGTAATTTCTGCCCCTGTTACCGTACCATTGTAGGCTGTGGAGTGTGGAGCGTGATATGTAGAGTGTAAACAGTGGATTGTAGAGTGTTGAGTGGGGAGTGTAGAGTGTTGAGCGGGGAGTGTAGAGTGTGAAATGGAGAGTGTAGAGTGTTGAGAGTCACGCCCGAGAGAGAGAGAGAGAGAGAGAGAGAACCCATAATTTATTTGTTTTTACTGTTGCTCAAGTTGTTCTCCTGGCGTTTCTCGATTCCGATTTTCTATTATGGCAAGGGGCTAAGCCAAGAACCCCAATCAATTTTTTAACTGTTGCTCATGCTGTTCCCCTGCGGTGTTTCTCATTCTGATGTTTGTGCTGTAGGACGTTTCACTTTTCAATCTGTGACTCGGTCACGCGGCACAAAGCCTTTCTGGAATTTCACGTCCCGATGTCATAGACTTGACAAGAAAGACAAACACTGTGGACCAATCAGGACTCCATACGACAATGAATTTTGTGAGCAGGGGGCCGATGGGCACTTGGGTGGCACGGGCCAGCGAAGGCCCATCCAAGTTGCTGTGAAAACGTGCCTGCTTAGTTGTGGTGTTCACAAGCTGTTCTACTCATTGATCAGACATGGCAAGGTGGCTAAGCTTAAAACCACCTTTGACGCCATTACATTCCAGGACATTACTACATTATCTACATGACCTCGTTTCATCTCATATCATCCTCTCCCTTCGGGTGGTGTTTCCAAGTGAGTGTGTGAGAAAGTGTGTGTGTGTGAGAGAAAGTGTGTGTGTGTGTGTGTGTGGAGGGTAACGGCTAGAGTTTGGAGTGTAGAGTGTGAAGTCTAGAGTGTGGAGTGTAAAGTGAAGTGTAGATTGTGCAGTGTGAAGTGTAGAGTTTGGAGTATTGCGCGTACATGTATAGAGTGTGTAGTGGAGCGTGGAGTCTAAAGTGAAGAGTGTGGAGTGTGGAGTCTAAAAGTGAGGAGTGCGGAGTGTGAAGTTTGAATTGTGGAGTGTGAAGAGCGGAGTGCATAGTGTTGAGTGTGGAGTGTAAAGTGTAGAGTGTGGAGTGTAGAGTGGGAAATTCCAGCGAACAGTCGGCAAAGCAACCTCGAGCGAACACACCTACACACCTCCAGACCCCCAAAGATAAAGGAAAAGCGTTTGCTACGAATTTGAGGAAAAATGCCGCGACCTGACGGCGACTTCATTGTGAATCGCGATTGATAGAAACTATGTAAGTAGGCCATTTTGTATGTTTTTTAATTAATTGCGAAGACGGGGATTTCATAAAGACAACCTGCAAAGGTTTCGGGAAGGCAATTTTGATTGATTTAGTGCCTATATTGGCTTCTTGAAATGCCGAAACATTTCTGCGGTAGCTTTGCATTTTGTTCCCCTGAGATCTGGAATTATTATGGCACCGCGTATCGGTCTTTCTGGACCCTCTACGAAATCACATTTGCAGGACGGGACGGAGCCGCCACGCATTTCATCGGAGAAGACATGTGATCATGTGTTCACTTTTGTTCACTTACAATGTCACGTTCTTTCTTCTTTTATTACAATGTCACGTTCCCTTCGAACACGGGAATCAATAGTTTGTTCCAAGTGATTACACTATATCTTTCAACATAAAGATGATAACCTCATTCAGAATTGGAATGGCGTAGATGTCTAAGTGTGGTGTTCCGTTAGGTAAAATGAATTGTTCATGGGTCCAACGCATGATTGTAGTTGCCCGCTTTAAAATTCAATTGAGCCAACTGAACCAACTATTCCAGACATACACCTAGTGCATTTGCTTACGGTGGACCTTGCCAGTACACAGATTGAAATGTTTATTGCACATTTGTTTGACATGGTCCCCAAATCATGTTCTATTTTTATGTCCTCCACTGATGTTGGTGGGCCACCTGTTTGTGAACACTTTCACCTTGGACCCAGATGAACGGCTCTCTCACGCTGCCAGAACGCCTTCTCGCTGGGGTGTGATGGAAGAACCCAACCACACAAACTTGATGGCCAAACTTGATATGACAAGTCTAGCAGTCCACCTGCCGAAAATGGCAGAGAAGTGGCATACCAACAGAATCCAACAGAAAAAAATCATAGTCTTAATCTTGTCGTTGGAATCCTTTGCTTCCAAATTGTTGCGGGGACCCGGCCCAACGCAAGAAATGGTAGGAAATTGGCCAACAAGGGCGCGGCCAGAACCACGGTTGCAAAATGATGTTGTTCGACACGTTACAGGCCTGTTTGAACCTCCAGTTTGCCTCTGGTTTTGCATGTGTTTTTGTTTGTTTCGAGATGACCTAAAGTTTTTTGACTCATTTTGGAATAGTTTGTATAGTTTAGAATTGCCATGTCAGTCTCAGCATCTCATGGTTACAAGTCGTTGAGTTGAGGCAGTTGAGGCCTCGAATTAATGCGAACCGAGGTCATGGAAAAGGTGAGTCAACTATTTGTCGTTTTTTTCTTTTGCTACGTGACCGTCATTGTTGCTGGGCCGAGAGCGATTTGGGGAACGTGTGGCTAAACAAATTGGGCACTTGTTGCGGCCATGAGTTGGGAAAATCAAAAAGAGTAAAGGCACCAGGTATTTGATGCAGTATGAGTAATATTTCTTTGAAACAGCTGATCAATGCTAAAAAGAAGATGGCCCAATGCATGCATTTCTGCACAGCACCAGGATTTTTACCACTTGTTTGAGGAAACACGTTTCTTGTACGGGTCAATCTTGGAACTGCCGCTATATGTCATTCATATGAGTTATGAGTACATGCGAACATTTTTCTCATAGAAATGCCCAAAAAAAGATTGGAGAGACAGCTGGGGGTTCAATTGAAGGCAGCAACTTTCAATAGCGATATATGTGCTGCTCCAAAGTACTTATTTGTTTGTGTATATTTGCACCTATATGTATACTTGTACTGTAGGCGAGACAACTCCACTCAAAGTAGATACATGTGAAGCCATGTAAAATCGCACGTTTCGACCATTTCCCACCTTGATGCACATCCAAGTGCGACCCAGTGCAAAACCACGCTTATTTTCTATATGCCTTCAATGGTGCCGCAAAACAATTGTTCACAAATGTTTTCACTTGTTTGTGGGTGGCAAAACGTGGCCGAGTTTGACCCCTGTCAGAAGTGATACGATGGGATGTCAGCTGCCTAGAGTACGATTTTTGTTGTTTCCGTGTGGTGTTGACAGGTTAGGATGTTGCTTTTTAGTGCTGGTTTAGTGGCGGCCCCCTGCCAGAATCTTCAAATCTGCAAGGCGGGGCTATAGATTTGCAGTAGGATTCTGGGTTTAGGATCATAGAACAGGTTATTTTCTTACTTGTCTCTTTCTTTCCTCGTCCTTTCCTGTCCTTGTCCTTGCTTCCTTTCATCTTCCTTTCCTCTCCCCCGCCTTTTTTTCTTCCATTGATTTTGTTTTCCTTTTCCTCAGATGGACGGATGAGAAGTGTGAAGAGATGGTGAGAAGAGACTGCAAAGGCAATGTACGTCAGAATTGAAGCAATCTGGCAGAGAGTGAGCATGCTTTGAGATTTTTTGCTAGCTCGGCGCTTGACGACTGCGCGCTAAGTTGGCGCCAGAGAATTGGTGAATTGTGATATGTTGTGTTTAGTTGTCCGTCTCACTCTGAATTATAGCTTGCTTTATTTTTGGACACGTTTGTCTAGTTATATAGCAGTTGAAAAAGACGCCACGCTATCAACGCTTTCCAAGTTGCGCACCTCGAGTCAAAAGGGATGCATGTTTTTTGGACCTGGGCACCCTTTTTTTGGACCTGTACATGTTTTTTGGACCTAACCGGATTTTTTTTTTGGACCTAGAGTCACAAAAAATGTGGGGAACTTGCTTGTGTGTTTTCTGGACCCTGTGGGGATATTTTTTTTGGACCTGCATGTGTTTGTGCTGGACCCACGGTTTTTTTATTTTCGACCGCCAAATTAATTGTTTCTGAGCTCGGTTTCTGTTTTTTGGACCCGTGCACCTGCTTCGTGGACCTTGCCTCCATAGGGTGGGGGGGAAACTCCATTCTTATAGGCTCTCACATTGGGCTGGATGTTTTTGGGCCTTGGCGCCTTCTTTTTTGGAACCCGTACACGTTTTTTTGGACCTGGCACGGGGTGCGGGGAATTTAGATACTGAGACAAGATGAATGCAAGAAGTTGTTGATGCCGGGGATGTTCCGGTATTGAAACAATAAAAACGTAAGAAGTGGTGGAGAGGCCATTGGGGGAAGCCTACGTATGAAGCGAAATGGATGCAGGAAATTGACGGGCACATAGGGGAAAGGGAAAGTTCGATATTGAAACAGGATGAGCGCAAAAAGTTGTTGAGAGATGAGGGGTGAAGCCTAGACATTGAAAGGAAATGAAGATACATGAAGATACATGCAAAAAAATGCTGAGAGACGCAGGGGCAAGAAGGTGTTGAGAGAAACGGGGGAACATGCAGATATTGAAGCCAGGTGACCGCAGAAAATTGGTGAGAAAGAGGCAGGTGAGAGAGGGGAAAGTTAGACATCGAAACAAGGATCAATGAACGCAAGAAGTTGCTGAGACGGGAAGCGGAAGTCTGGATATTGAACCCAAATGACGGTGCATGCAAGAAGCTGTGGAGAGACGAGGGGAAGCTGAGATATTGAAACCGCATGAATGCGGGAAGCTGTGGAGAGGCACAGGTGGGGGTGACTTTAGGAGGCCACGGTGGATATAAAACCAAATGAATGCAGGAAGTTGCTCAGGGGCACCGGGAATATTGAAGCAAGATGAATGCAGGAAGTTGTTGTGGGGCACCGAGCAGGAAGCTTAGATATTAAAACAAAATGAACGCAAAAAGTTATGGGGAGGCTGCGGGGGAAGTATAGATATTGAAACCCACTGAATGCAGGAAGTTTGGGAAGTTTGATGAGAGGCACAGGGGGGGAAGTTAGATATTGAAACCAGATGAGCGCAAGAAGTTGTTGAGAGACAAGGGGGGAGGTTAGACATTGAAACCAAGTTGAGATGCATGCAAAAAGTTGTTAAGAGGCCAGAGGTGAAGTCTTGAGACCAAGCGAATGAATGCAGGAAATTGGTGAGAGGCACAAGGAGGGGGGAAGTTTAGATATTGAAGCCAGGTGAATGCTCTCAAGTGGGGCACAGAGGTGTGAAGAGTAGAAATTGAGAAGAAGAGGGCAGAATGAGAAGGAGGTGGGAAACCCAATGTGTCACAAGGAGATGGGCGTTGCACTCCCTGGAGAGTACTGTATAGATATTGAAGCCCAATGAATGCAGGAAGTTAAAGAAGTTTGATGAGAAGCACAGGGGGGAAAGTTAGATATTGAAACCAGATGAGCGCAAGAACTTGTTGAGAGACAGGGGAGGCCGAGATATTGAAACCAAATGCATGCAGGAAGTTGCTGAGAGGCACAGGGGGCGCAGGATAACGGGGGGCAGAACTTGTGGAGAGGCCAACGGGGGGAAACTTACATATGTCATGAAACCAAATGGATGCAGGAAGTTGAAAGGCACATTGGGGGAAGAGAAGGTTAGATATTAGAACAAGATGAGCGCAATAAGTTGCTGAGAGTTGACGGGTGAAGCCTAGACATTGAATCCACATCTGCAGGCAACGAAGGCCGTCATGGACAGATGTGTAAACGTACCGGCGAGGGATGCTCCTGGGCGCAATGGTCGCAGCTGAGGGTGCCACATGAGTCGGCATCGAAATCAATGTAACCTCGTTGGTTAGTATCCGGCCACAGGACGTATGGACATGCAGACGCGGCTGGAATGCAAGAAGATGAATGCAAGAACTGTGTCTGAAGAATTGCGATCAAGACGCGGCTGGACAGAAACTGGAGAATCTATCTTAAGGGGGTATGGTTTGGGAGCAGACAGTGTACAGGCTTCCTGCTATGTTCCATGCTAGCTGCTACCCTCGCAAGCAGCAACGAACTCACCAATGACCCATCCTGGGGATTGCGAAGCAGACGCTGCTAGCGCAGCTCTAGCCTCCTACTGTCCAGGCACGGCAGCCAGGGTGACTGTCATTCCTGTCACACAGGTTGGAGTTCAAGGCTCCCATACCGGCTATACCCCTCGCAAGCAGCAACGAACTCAGCAGGATGAGTGTCCAAGCTGGTTCAAGCTGTGAGGACAACACTACATGTTACTTCCTGCCCAGTTGCATGCTAGCGCAGCTCTAGCGCCCTACTGTCTGAAAAATTGCGATGCAGACGCGGCTGGACAGAAACTGGAGAATCTATTCAAAAGGGGTATGGTTTGGGAAAGGGCCAGGTCGAGCAGGAGGGAAGGATGAGGTCCAGCAGGAGGGTGTGCAGGTCCAAAAGAAGGGTAGCCATCTCCAAAAGAATTGTAGTAAGGTCCAGTAAAAGTGTCCAGGTCCAAAGGAAATGTAACGAGGTCCAAAAAAAGTGTTTTCCGAGTCAAAATACATCAAAATACGGCCTGCCGGGTCCATACGCACCGGAAGATATATATGCGGGAGCCACAGCCAGAATGAATTCATGACCCTTTTCGGGAAAAAATGTTTTTGACAACCACTAGGAAGCCATGACGAGCCATGCCTAGGAATAACATGTTAACCCTCTTGCTCCTTGTTGCATCAAAGCATCCCATACATTAAACACCGTCGCTTTTCACAATTCCTTTCTCTCCAGGTTATATACTAGGACAACTTGTCTGAGGAATGGTGGTTTGACTCAAACGAAGCACCCAGGTTTTTGCTGTGCTGCGTGTCATTTCGGCCGTCTTCCTGAAGGCTTTTGGGTTTGGAAAAGCATCGGTTTTTCGCAGTGCGTAGTGGTACTGCTTGACTTTGGGGGCACGCACGCATTCCTGAAGGGAGCACGATACAACCACAAACTTGGGGTTTGGAACATGGATCTCCTGTCTTGCAGTCACGTTCCTGGGTTTCTAGCCTTGGTCCAAACGTGTCAATGATGTTTGTTGTTTGCAAATTTCAGGTGGCTTTGGACACGGTAAGCGGCCCGTGCACAATGTGAACATGCAAATGTTTTTTCCTTTAATGTTTGAATGTATTTACATTTCACATACATTTCTATCTATCTATCCATCCATCCATCCATCCATCTATCTATCATCTATCTATCTATTTATTTATCCATCTATCTATCTATCTGTCTATCTATGAATCTATTTATCTATTTATCTATCTATCTATCTATCTATCTATCTATCTTTCTAATCTATCTAATCTATCTAGTCTATCTAGTCTATCTAATCTATCTAGTCTATCTAATCTATCGTTCTATCTATCTGTCTATCTATCTATCTATCTATCTATCTATCTATCTATGTATATATCTATCTATCTACCTATCTATCTATCTATCTATCTATCCCTCTAGAACTTGCAGACATATGCGTACAACATATGTATGTATGTACGTAACGTAATGTAATGTAATGTAACGTAATGTAATGTAACGCAATGCAGCGCAATGTAATGTAATGTAATGTAATGTATGTATGTAATGTATGCATGTATGTATGCATGTATGTAATGTAATGGAATGGAATGGAATGTAATGGAATGTAATGGTATGTAATGGTATGTAATGGTATGTAATGGTATGTAATGGTATGTATGTATGTATGTATGTATGTATGTATTTTTTGTATGTATGTATGTATGTATGTATGTATATATGTATGTATGTATGTATGTATGTACGTAAGGTAGGTAGGTAGGTGGGTAGGTAGGTAGGTAGGTAGGTAGCTAGGTAGGTAGGTAGGTTGCATGTATGTATGTTTTTATGTGTATGTATGTTTTTATGTGTATGTATGTTTGTTTGTATATATTGTATGTTATGTATGTTTTGTATGTTATGTATGTTATGTATGTTTTGTATGTTATGTGTGTTTTGTATGTTTTGTGATGTATGTATGTAATGTATGTAATGTATGTAATGTATGTAATGTATGTAATGTCTTAATGTTATGTATGTATGTATGTATGTTATGTTCTGTAATGTAATGTAATTTGTTATATGTAATATGTAATATGTAAAAAGTAATACGTAATATGTATTTTGTACTATGTAAAATGTCATGCAATGTAATGTAATGTAATGTAATGTAATGTAATGTGGTGTAATGTAATGTATGTAATGTTTGTAATGCATGTAATGAATGTAATGTATGTAATGTATATAATGTATGTAATGTATGTAATGTAATGTAATGTAGTGTAATGAAATGTAATGTCATGAAATGTAATGTACTATATGTATGCATGCATTTATGTATGTATGTATGTGTGTGTATGTATGTATGTATGTGTGTGTATGTATGTATGTATGTATGTAAGTAGGTATGTATGTATGTATGTATTTATGTATGTATTTTTGTATGTATGTATTTTTGTATGTATGTATGTACGTATGTATGTATGTATGTATGCATGTATGTATGTATGTATGTTATGTATGTTATGTATGTTATGTATGTAATGTATGTATGGTATGTATGTATGTATGTATGTATGTATGTATGGAATGTCATGTCATGTCATGTAATGTAATGTAATGTAATGGCATGTAATGGTATGTATGCATGCATGCATGTATGTATGCGTTTCGGTTTGCACACATTACATACATTGCATTTCATATGTGTTTATTTTTGCACATGTATTCATTTGTCTTTATTTAGATATTATACATATATATATATATTTATATTATTTACGTGTATATATATATATACGTATATATTCATTTATGTTTTTTAATGGAAAGATTTAAATCTCAATATTGAATATGCAGTTAATCCCACACATGCATGTTACCAAACCATGCATATGCATATATATATATATATTTATATTTATATATTACAGTGTCCATTTTCAATTCTTTGTGCATGCGCATTTACGTACAGATACAATATATATATATATACATACATACATACATATTTTTCTTATATATATATATACTGCTTGTTTTATATGTATACATGTGCATACACATATACATTTACATACACATCTACATATACATCTACATATACATATACATACATACATCTCAATATATATGTGTTTGTTGTTTTTGGGTTGTTATGCGTTTATGCATTCACTAATTCAAATATATTTCTTTACATTTACATATGCACATCCATCCGTTGCCTTCAAAAACTTCAGTTGAAAAGGGCATTGAATGCTGTTGAACCGGTTTGTTGTCGTTTTCCGTGACTTGTGCGGGCGCAAGGATACACTGGATGCCGCACATAACGATGAGGAGAACATGATGGCCATTAGCCAACACCAAAAGAAGGACTCCACCCCGGCGGTGGATGTTGGCGACTTTGGTGCTGAATGCAGCATCGCTTTGGTAGGAATACTTAATTATTCAACCCCCAAGAAAAACGATGGGCATTATAGTAGGAAATATCAAAAGACCCTGCAGGTGACTTGAAAGATTCCAAACATGTTTTTTCTGTTGATTCCGCTTGCATCCACTGATGGTAAGAAGGTAATTTACTTGCTTTGATTTTGATCGATAATTTGTGTTTGTGTGCGTGCACCTTTCTTACACAGTTCATGGTGGCCTACATCATAAACTGAAACTTGGGCGCAGTGGTCGCAGCTGTTGGTCACACAAATAAACACACATACATGCAAGCATGCATGCATACATGCATACACAGATACATAGATAATGTTGGGTTCTGATTAGTGTGGGCCCCTCAACAATTTTAGTCTACCCAATAACTCGGCATTTTCTGCGCCCCCCCTCCAACATTTTTTTGGATAGTCAACTTAAGTAATGGTTTCAACTGACATCCATCTACTTTCTATTGATTTTCCTTTCAAACCTCAAAGAAATCTATTGATAAGAAATGATTTCAGTTGAAATCAATGTGTTTTCAATTCATTTGAATCTACTTTCAATTGATTTTTCTTTTCAACTTCAAAAACATATTGATAAGAAAGGCTTTCAATTGAAATCGATCTACGTTCAATTGCTTTGCCCTTTGAACTTCAAAAGAAATATTGATAAGCAAAGATTTTCAATTGAAATCAATTTGTTTGCAATTCATTTGAATCTACTTTCAATTGGTTTTCCTTTTCAATCTCAAAGAAATCTATTGATAAGAAAGGATATCAATTGAAGTTAATTTACTTTCAATTGCATTGAACCTTCTTTCAAGTTCCTTTTCGACCCCAAAGAAATCTATCGATAAGAAAGGATTGCAATTGAAACCAATTTATTTTCAATTCATGTCAATCAGAATTGCTTCGTTTTTGATGTTATCCACTTGAAAAATTGAGGAAGTCTTGCAGAATAGCTTCGTTTTTGACTCAGCCAAATTCCAAATTGAAAACGTCTCGCAGAATAGCTTTGTTTTCAAACTTGCAGAAAGACAGATAGATAGAGAGATAGATAGATAGATAGATAGATAAATAGATAGGTAGAAAGATAGATAGATAGATAGGTAGATAATTGGATAGGTAGAAAGATAATTAGATAGATAGACAGATAGATAGATAGATAGATAGGTAGATAGATAGATAGATAGATAAATGGATAGATAAATGGATAGATAGATAGATAGATAGATAGTTTTTAAATCAAAAAAATGCACCAAAAGTCTGTGTGCACAATAGGGTACCATCGAAACAATTAGATTATTGAGGATCTGGGTCACTTATGGGGTACCCCCTTGAAAAATTGTTTTGGTGCTGTTTTTTAATAAGGGTTTAATAAGGCATCCAATTATTTGGGAAACCTTGCATTTTCAAGGCTTTAACGTGGATATGGCTTTCTAAAGTAAACGGACCAGCTTTACCCAAAGAAAGGTGGATAACATGTTATTTCTCTTTTTTTCCAACCACAAAAAAATGTGCACATTCAATAGGGTGGAATCAAACAATTACTGTACATTATTGAGGATCTGGGTCACTCATGGGGTGCCCCGTTAAAAAACATGTTTTGGTGCTATTTTTAATAAGGGTTTAATAAGGCATCTATTGTTTTGGGAAACTTTGCATTTTCAAGACTTTAACATGGACAGGTGGATATGGCATTCTAAAGTAAATGGACCAGGTGTGCAAATAAACAAGTGTAGTCAATTAATCATTTTTCTTGAACCATTTTCTCTTCCTAAAGAAAACTGGATCTGAGAAAAATCTTCTCACAATAGAGCCTTCCCCCCCATAAACAGCAAGACACCCAATTAGGAAGGGAAAACATCTCACAATAGGGTGCCATCACACTAATCAGACTAAAATTACACGCATACATAGATACATAGATGCATAGGTACATAGATGCATAGATACATAGATACAAACAAACAAACAAACGACCAAACATACAAACATTTAAACATACATACATACATACATACGTACGTACGTACGTGCATACGTACATACATACATACATGCATACATACATACACACATACATACATGCATACATACATACATACACACACACATACACACATACATACATACATACATACATACATACATACATACATAACATTAAGACATTACATACATTACATACATTACATACATTACATACATTATATGCATTACATACATTACATACGTTACATACATTACATACATTACATACATTACATACATTACATACATTACATACATTACATACATACATACATTACATACATTATATTACGTTACGATACGTTACGTTACATTACATTACATAGATGCATACATACCTACATACATACATACAGGCTTACCTACCTACCTACCTACCTACCTAGCTAGCGACCTACCTTACGTCGGAAATACATACAAATATGCAAACATACAAACATACTTACATACATTACATTACATTGCATTACATTACATTACATTACATTAGATTACATTACATACATACATACATACATATATACATACATACATGCATACCTACCTGCCTACCTACCTACCTACCTTACGTACATACATACATACATACATACATGCATTCCTTTTAATTTACAAACATACAAACATACATACATAAATACATACATACACACATACACACATACATACATGCATACCTTACGTGCATACATACAGACAGACAAACATACATGCATACATGCATACATACAAACATACATACACGCATGCATACAGACATACATAATCCCCTCAACTACTTAAGGTCTAGAGTACCAGGCCTCCAGGCTTCAGGGGCCCAGGGTCTAGAGTACTTCCAGGAGCACTGTAGACCCTCCGCATTTAAGGTACTATAGACCCTTGAGCGTGTCTATGTTGGACATGATTTATGGATGTCCCATAATTTTCTGTTTTGAAGATGTAAGGCAGATCTTGTTTTTTTCAAAGATCTGGACAGCTTTTCTGGCAATCATCAGGACAGGTTGGTTTTGCTGACCATTGTAGCTCTAGACCTTTGCCAAGCTAGATTCCCCAGTTCTTACAGAGGTCTGGGCAGCGTTTCTGGCACTGATCAAGACAGGTTGGGTTTGCTGACCATTGTAGCCCTAGACCTTTGCCAAGCTAGATTCCAAAGTTTGTCCAAAGGTCTGGACAGCGTTTCTGGCCTTGATCAACACAGATTGGTTTTGCTGGCCATTGTGTTTCTAGACCTTCGCCACTCTAGATTCCCCAGGTCGTACAAAGGTCTGGGCAGCCTTTCTGGCACTGATCAAGACTGTTTTTTTGACCAACCATGTTAGGTCTAGTCCTTTGCACAACTAGATTTCCAATGCATTTTATTTGTAGACTTTTGCACCCATAGATTTCCAATGACCCCCAAAGGTCTGGATAGCCTCTCCGGCACCATTTTTCAGTGACTTAAGATAATTTGTAGTATTTTTGAAACATAGTTTCTTTTCAATATTCACTTGCATTAAAATAGTTTTTTTTGGTAAGTTTGATTTATTTATGAAAATTATATATTTATATGTTGTTTTGATTTTTCATTTTTTCTGATATTTTTTTTAAATAAGATTTTCAGATTCTTATTGATGTTTTCAGATTTTTTCCTTTTTTTTCAGATTTTTTTTAGAAAATCTGAAATTTTTAGACTTTTCTGAAATTTTATCTTTTTCTGAAATTTTATCTTTTTCTGAAAATCTGAAATTTTTCAGATTTTTTCAGATTTTTTCTTAAAATTTGAAATTTTCAGATTTTTTCAGATTTTTTTTTTGAAAATCTGAAATTTTCAGATTTTGTCTGAATTTTTCATTTTTTTCTGAGAATCTGAAAATTTCAATTTTTTTCTGAATTTTTCAGATTTTTTCTGAAAATCTGATTTTCAGATTTTTTCTGATTTTTTCATATTTTCTGAAAATCTGAAATTTTCCGATTTTTTTTATGTGTTTTTCAGATTTTTTCTGAAAATCTGAAATTTTCAGAAATTTTCTGATTTTTTCACATTTTTTCTGAAAATCTGAATTTTTTTTAGATTGTTTCTGAATTTTTCCTTTTTTTCTGAAAATCTGAAATTTTCAGATTTTTTCAGATTTTTCTGAGAATATTATATTTAATTTAAATTTAAATTTAATTAAAATCTGAAATTTTCAGAATTTTTCTGATTTGCATCATTCCTGAAGTGTGGATGTTCATGGCAAGAGCCCAAGAGCACTGGTGAAAAACGTGTGACAGCAGCGAAGAAAAAAATGAGCGAGAGAAAACATGTTGTTTGAAACATTTTTTTTGGTATTTTTGACGCATGGGTAAACGTCTTCAGACCTTCAGCATCTGTAAAGTCGAAGGGTCTAGACCACTGAGCTTGTTTTTCCTGATTTAGCTATGGAACTCTTCTTCAGACCCCGTTTTTAGGGTCTACAGTGTAAGATCCAGGGTCCCAGCCAAGTAGCTGATGGTATCATACATACATACATAGCATTAAGACATTACATATATTGCAAACATTACATACATTACACACATTACATACATTACATACATTACAAACATTACATACATTACATTACATTACATAGATACGTGCATGCCTACATACATACATACATGCATACCTACCTACCTACCTTATGTACATACTTTCATTTAAATATGCAATTATACAAACATACATACATACACACATAAATACATACATAAATACATAAATACATACATACATACATACATACATACATGCCTTCATACCTTATGTGCATACATACATACAGACAGACAGACATACATGCATACATACAAACAAACATACATACACGCATGCATACAGACATAAATACATACATGCATACATACATACAGACAGACATGCAGACATACACACATACATGCATAAATACATACATACCTTACGTGCATACATACAGACAGACAGACATACATGCATACTTACATACAAACATTCATACACGCAAACATACAGACATACACACATACATACATATACACATACAGACAGACAGACATACAGACATACATACATACATACATGCATACATACATACCTTACGTGCATACATACAGACAGACAGACATACATTCATACATAAATACATACATACACGCATACATACAGACAAACACATACATACATACATACATACATACTTACATACATACATACATACAGACAGACAGACAGACATACATGCATACATGCATGCATACATGCATACATGCATACATGCATACATGCATACATGCATACATACCTACAGGCCTACTTTCATAAATTGTCCGTACATTTTACTCATGGAGAGCTGTGGTTTTAGCTGCGTTATTTCCTTCCAACTTGGATGCCCATGAAGCAACCCCGACTCGGCCTCCGAGGAACAGCCAGGTGGGATTTGCCAAATCTCCTAGATTAAAATTAAAACCTAGCAGAATGAACTACGCAGGACTCAGCAGAGCTAAAGTGGATCTAGTTTCAATCTTCAAAACCAGTCCTGTGTGTGTGTTTATGTTTCCTGGGGTTTGCTCAGAAGAAACCGAGTTCTCAGAGTTTTTACCATCTGGCCAGTCCGTTTTCCAGGTTCCTTGCTGGGTGCGCCCACTTCTAGCATTGCATCAGAAAAGCATCGGCTGAATTCATCAACATTTGGAAAATCATTAATCAGCAAACACACGCGGAAAAAAACTTAAATCAACACCCTCATGCAAACTTTCCCCATTACAGGAAACAGCCTCGCAACAATGGGGTTTCATGTCATAGGAATTGATTGATTGGGACCCCAAACATGTTTAATTTCTTGGCAGTAGGTGAAAGGGGGGGCAGGGAGGACACCTTTAGATTTCCAGAATTATAGTGTACGAAATTGTTTAGTGCCATAGTGTTTGAGAATTGTTATTCGAAATGATGGGTCAATTCCCTATTTTTCTGGTTTAGTCCCAATAAATGGTGGCTGGCTGCGCCGCAGTGACCCCTTATTGTTGATAGTTCATTCCCACTTTCCCATACTTAAATCATACCATCATGTGTTTTTACATCCTTCAACATCTCCATGTTTCATGGGCTCAGTATAGTTACATAATTCAACGTATTCTGCAACTCGACCACATTTTAAACCTTTTGGTTATTCAACGTAGCTATGGAAAACACAAACTCAATATAACTCAATTAGGTGAGTATATAACACCTTTTCTAATAGGTGAATATTGGTATATCATCAGTTTTATTATCTATAAATTGGCCATGATGGCTTCCATAGCTATGTCAAACGACCAGAGGTTCATATGTTTGATAGCTTACACGCGGAAAAGAAAACACGACCAGGTTGCAACCGTGTCGTGCCCGGGCAGGAGTACATTGAGAGGTTGGAGAAAGTGTTCCGCACTTTGGATGAGCGCCTTGGATGTCTGCGGCAAACGAAAGCCCTGCTGGTTGTTGATTTAACTATGAAAGATTGCTATTTAAGGAGCATCATTAATGTCAGGGTATAGCTACTTATAAGTTATAAATTATAACTAAAAAACTGTTTAATTATTTTGTATTGACGGTCATGAACCAGTCGCTCTCTCAGAGAATAACGTGTCGTAAGCATGGTCATTGGCAATTCCTTATTCCCCAAACAGCGTGTCCACACTGAGGGGTTCTTACGGTACGTGTAAGGCCCGGTGTTCAATCGAGGTGGTATCCGGGGCGTTTGGCATTTTCCCGGTATTTTTTTGCACAAAATGCCTTTTGCGACATGTCCATGTGCATTTTGATTGAGCAGGCTCGCACAAAACGGGTGTCGCGGACTTGGCGTCCGGCATTTTCCCTGTAAATTTCCACGCAAAATGGCTCGTGTACATTTCGATCGCGCAGGCTCGCACAAAGTGTGCTTCCCGGTCTTGCGATCAGTCTTCCCCCTCAACATCATCATCTTCCTCCTCCTCCTCAACATCCACATCATCATTTTCCTCTCATCATCATTTTCCTCTCATCATCATCATTTTCCTCGTCATCATCATCATCATCACCATCATCATCATCACCATCATCATCATCACCATCATCATCATCATCATCACCATCATCCTCATCGTCATCATCGTCATCATTACCATCGCCATCATTATGATCACCATCAACATCACCATCCCATCAACATCACCATCATCACCATCATCACCATCATCACCATCATCATGCTCATCATCACCGTCATAATCATGACCTTCATCACCATCATCATCATCATCACTGTCATCATCATCATCATCATCATCATCATCATCATCATCATCATCATCATCATCACCATCATCATCACCGTCACCACCACCTTCATCACCATCATCATCATCATCATCAACATCACCATCATCATCAACTTCACCGTCATCATCAGCATCATCAGCAACATTAACATCATCATCAACATTATAATACATGGTCTCTTTACTCCCCCGACACTGTTTGGGGCCTCTTGCCGGGATAATTTTTCTATAGTGGTTCCACGTACCGCTGAACCCTCCGGGCGACATGGGCCTTTCAACAGGCAAGCCAATATGGAGTTGGATAATTCGGATTGAGTCAACAGCGTTGCACCCGCTTTTGGTGGTTGAATGCCACATTGAATGGGAAGTACGCTGACCCATGGGTAGAACATAAGATCAACCAGGCCACTGATGAAGTGTTGTTCATCTTCAATACCAAAAAGAACCCACAAAAATGATTTGAAACCACTTAATTCCCAAGTTTCTTCAATTGCTGCTGCTGCTGCTGCTGCTGCCATGAAACACATTTACTAAGTACACGATTCGATGTTCGATCTTGTTTGGTGATATACCACACCAATCTATCGCTTGGAAACTTATACATGCCTATTGCACACCTCAAGAATCAGATGCCATTAGGATTCGAAGCAGTCCATTGAGGTTTGGAGATGGGATGATCACCCAACCACGCCTGGAGCAATTGCTGGCGGAGCCCAAGGCTGGACTGGTACAGTTTTAAACGCCACGGTGAAGTCACCAAAATATTGGAAACGTGACATATTGGATCTATCTATTTGTTTGTCTATCTATTTAGCTAGCTATCTATCTATCTAGCTATCCATATATCTACCTACCTAATCTATCTATCTACCTACCTATCTATCCATCTATCTATCTAACCACCTGTCTATCTATCGTTCTATCTATCTAGCTATCTATCTATCTATCTAGCTATCTATCTATTTACTTGTTTTCCCTATTTATCTACCGTCTTTTGTTTATCTATCTTTCTTTCTTTTTTATTTGTTCTTATCTATCTTGTCTATCTTATCTACCTTCTTTATCTTATCTATTTTATCTATCTTTTCCTATTCCATCTTACCTTATCAATAATTTCTTTTCCTATGTTATCTTATCTTACCTTTCCTGTCTTATCTTTCTTATCCTACCTATCTTAACGTATCTTTCTTATCCCATCTATCTTCTGTTATCAATCTTTTCTTATCTATATTTTCCTTTCTATCTTATCTTATCGATCTTCTCTTTGTTTAACTTATCTTTTCTTTCTTGTCTTATCTACCTTTTTTCTAAGTTTATATTTTCTTATCGAACCTATCTTCTCTTATCTGTCTTCTCTTTTCTCTCTTAACGTTTATTTTCTATCTATCTTATCTATCTTATTTTTTCCTTTTTTTTATTTTCTTTTTTCTATCTTAACTTTTCTACCTTCTCTTTTCTTTCTTATCTTATCTATCTTTTCTTATCTATCTCATCGTTTTTATCTTATCTCATCTATCCTTCCTTATCTTTCTTATCGTATCTATCTTCTCTAATCTTTCCTTTTCTTTTTTTAAATATGTTCTTACCTTATCTTATCTTATCTCTTCGTTCTTATCCTATCGGTCTTCTCTTATCTATCTGTTCTTTTCTTTCTTTTCGTTTCTATCTTATCTTACCTATCTTATCTTATGCGTCTTATCCTGTCTTTCTTATCTTATCTATCTTGTTCTCTGTTATCTGGTATTACCTCACGTTATCTTATCTTATATGTCTTTTTTATCTATCTATTAAACTTTTTTCTTTCTATCTATCTATTTTTTTCATTTCTATCGATCGATCTATCTATCCCATCTAAACTATCTATTCTATCTAATCTTTCCAATCTATCTAGTCTATCTAATCTTTCTAATCCATCTAATCTATCTAATCTTTCTAATCCATCTAATCTGTATAATTTATCTAAACTATATATCTATCTAACCGATCCAATCTTTCTATCTGTCTTCTATCTATCTATCTATCTTTCTATCTATCTATCTATCTATCTATTTATCTTATCGATCTTTTCCTGTCTATCTATCTATCTTTCTACCTATTGATCTATCTATCTATCTATCTGTCTATCTATTGATTGATCTTATCGAAATGTTCTGTCTATATTTCTATCTATCTACCTATCTTTCCATCTATCTATCTTTTTTTTCTTACTTTCTAATTTGTCCAATCTATCTAATCTATGTTATCTCATCTGTCTATCCACCTACCTATCTACCTATCTACCTATCTACTTATCTACCTATCTATCTACCTATCTTTCTTTCTATTTATCTAATCTATCTAATCTACCTCATCTATCTAATCTATCTAACCTATCTAATCTATCTAATCTATCTGTCTGTCTGTCTATCTATCTATCTACCTATCTATCTATCTATCTATCTATCTATCTTTCTAATCTATCTAATCTATCTGACCTATCTGACTTATCTATCTATCTACCTATCTCTCTATCTGTCTATCTATCTATCTATCTTTCTTTCTGATTCAACGAAATAACTGATCGATCTGATCCATCTATCTATATACCTATCTTTTTATCTATCTACCTGTTTGTCTTTCTAATCTTTCCGATCTATCTGACCCAGCTATCTATATACCTATCTATTGATCTATCTATCGATCTATCTATCTGTTTATCTATCTACCTATCTATCGTATCGATCCTTTGTATCTATTTATCTATCTATCGATCGATCGCTCGATCGATCTATCTATCTTTCTATCTATCTGTCTATCTATCTGTCTATCTGTCTATCGATCTATCTATCTATCTATCGATCTATTTATCTATCTATCTATCTATATACCTATCTACCTATCTATCTATCTATCTATCCATCCATCCATCTATCTATCTATCTATCTGTCTATCTGTCTATCTATCTATCTATCTATCTATCTATCTATCTATCTATCTATCTTATCTATCTATCTATTTATCTATATATATCTATCTATCTATTTATCTATATATCTTTCTATCTATCGATCTATCTAATCTACCGAATCTACCTGACCGATCTGACCCATTTTTCTATATACCTATTTCTTTATTTTATTTATTTATTTATTTTTTCATGTATCTATGTATCTATCTATCTATCTATCTATCTTTCTATCTATCTATCTATCTTTCTAATATATCTTTTCTATTTTGTCTCATCTATCTATCCATCTATCTACCTACCTATGTATCTATCTATCTATTTATCTAATCCATGTAATTTACCTAATCTTTCTAATCTATCTAGTCTATCTAATCTATCTAATCTTTCTTACCGACCTTATCTATCTTATCTATCTTATCTATCTTACCTATCTTGCCTATCTTGTCTATCTACCGTGAACCATACTTGACCCAATCTTGAGCCAACTTAGCTAACTAGGGGGCACCACCTCATGGTGAATGATCATAATTTAGCCAGTTTGGCTGCAGTAGCCAGTAGCCCAAGAAAGTCAGGATTTTTTTTGAGCAATCCTTAAAAAAAACCATGGGAATCGGGAGTCATTGGCCTGTGGCAACCCAAGAACCAGAGAAATTCCCAACTGTTTGTTTTTGGATCCTTCTTGACTTTCACTCTTAAACAACAGTTAAAAATACTGTGTTTTTGGAATCAATGGGGCTTAACCACGTAACAAACAAACGAAGATAAACCTAGAATTTTTGCGACTCTCTAGTCGGGCGTTCAAACAATTTACAAACTACACTGGTGGATAAAGAAAGGCGCTAACCGCAAAAAGAGTCGCCGGCAATCAAACATGGCAAATTGTGAGGAGCCATGAATGAATAGATTCTTTGGCCATATTCTCCCATTATTTGGTATATTAAAGTGGGGATGTTCCATTGCCATGTTTGAACACCGGAGGATAAATTTGGTAGGAATCCGTTAGATAACCATTAGATAACCATTAGATAACCATTAGATAACCATGCATTCCGTTCATTGGGGGATGAATCTGCCACACTTGGCCAGGTGCAAGCCTATTTCAAGACGCTGGACGTGGATGTGCAACTCGACAGACTGTCGTCGAAGGGGAGCACCTAAACCATGTAGCATCCAGTAAGTCCACATAGACTTTGAAAATAGTCTGTTTTTATATGTATATAAGGAAAATATATTTTTAACCTTCCAACCTCCCATTTGGCTGTGTTTATCTTCATTTACAAGAGGGTAGTTGCTAAATATAGGTTCACCATTGGTTCCCTGCACCACCCACAGGTACATGTAAGATAAATGTGTACTTTGGGACTTTGGGGTTGTAACGCTTTAGTAGGAAACAGGCAAATTGTGAAAACCACCTCATTTTCAAGCACATATTTTTTTTCTGGAAACTATGGGATGCACGCCGCATTTGCCCAAATAGCTGGTTCTGTGTGGTTTTTCGTCCTTTTTGTGCCCACTCCTCCCCAGCTTGTGCTCAAGTAAAGTCCTGGTGTACAAGCATTTGGCATCATTTGGCCGGGTCTAAAGCCTGTACAGTTATAAATGGGCTAACGCCTGGTGCAGCCGACCCCCTGTTTTGGGAGCAGGAAGGCTGGGCAGGTTGAACGAAAAGTGCCAAACGGCAGCTTTGAAACCCCGAAGTTTTGAAACCCTTAAAAAAAATGAATGACCGGGCCACTGGCGGCCCACTGGGCACGTTTCAAAGGGCAGTTTTGAAACTCGTAAGAGACGGATGACGTGGGCACTGCTGGCCTACAGGGCCGAACAGCAGCTTCAAAGGCACCCTGAAGAGATGGATGAGATGGGCCTTGCTTGCTTGATGTGGCCTAGGCACAGGGCCAAACAGCAGCTTCCAAGGCTTTAATTACAAGGCTGGGCAGGTTGGCCCCTGCAAAAAGAAAGAGTGCCAAACGGCAGTTTTGAAACGCTTAATTAAGAGATGGATGACCTTGGCACTGGCGGCTACTATGGCTTTGGCAGAGTGCTGAACAGCAAAGTCGAAGGCCTTACAAGGTTGGGTAGGTTGGTCCTTGTAGAAATTGGCAAATGTTCTCGCTAGCTTTGCTTTAACAAACGGGCAAGGCTGCGGCACACAAATTTGAAGGCTATCTTGACCATGCATGAATGTATGCATGACCCCGCTATCCAAAGGACGAAAGTTGAGTCATATACCTGTGCAGCGTAAAATGCTTGAAGCTACTGAAGCCACACTCATCAGCTTCGACGGTGAGTTCAGGGAAGTCCTTATAATTAAGACATTTCCTTGGTAAGACATGGCGCCGTGGTTTGAGCGTTGGCTTTGACATGCATGATGTTGGCATTTCTCACCTGATGTGATCCGAGGGTCTTGCACGAAACGAGTGAAAAAAATGTACCACTTGACCCTCTTGTTCTGTCCGCGATGACATGTGTGTTTAGGAACCCCTTTTCGCAAGGTCCAAACAGAAGGCATAAGGTTTTGAGCTTGTGGGTGGCGTTATTTTTGTTCTTTTCGTTCTTGTCTTTGCACATTTTGGGTTCACGCATGGTTTCATCATTCTCGTTATCTTCTCGTTTGACTCAAGTGTTCATGTCGTGTGTGTGTGTGCTTTGTATTGTTGCTGTGATGCGGTCATGGTGCATGCTGGTTACGCCTGCATGAGGATTCTTCGGACGGGTTGGCTTGCCTGTTGATGTTATATTGATATTGGTGATGACTGTCACGTGTAGCTAATGATAGCCAATGCGCGCTTGAGGTATGAAAAACACTTGTGATATGTTGTGATGTTGGAGTGGCTACGTTTGATTTGTTCTGTCCAAGGCTTAGTTGTTTTACATGCGCTGAAAGGTTTGCAGATAAATTGCCTCTGTCAGGTGCGGCCGCTCGGAGTGGTGTTTCACAAGCTGCACATGCAGTGGCGCATGAAAAATGCGTAGTATATTATATGGAATCCATGGAGAAAGAACGAAGTGGGTTGCTAGGGGGAATCACGGTGCTCGGGGCGCGTTGTTTTTTTTTCAGACTCCTAAGTGCAGTTTGTTTCGTGTATAGCAATGGTAATGGGAGGTCGAGGTTAATGTCTTGCAAATCAATCTTTAGAATGTACCAATAGGTGAAAGTTCGACGATAGGTGGACGCAATGGTTTCCTACCAAGCTACCCGTCAACCTGAGTGCTTTTGGCCGGTACCACTTCGGCGACAAAGGACCGAAACTTCGGCCCTCTTCCATCTTCTGGATGACGGTGATGGAGAGGCGTTTTGATTGTTGATGATGGTTATTTGGGGGGATTGAAAGATTCATCAGGTCCAAGCGCGTGTGAGCGAGCATGTTGTGAATTTTTGAGCATTTTGGCAAGATGGCTAGAGCGTGAGCACGAATATTTCTGCAGTGTTTAACCGCATCTAACTATAAATGACTTCCCCATACGCCCAAAATATAGGTATTGTTGTTATAAGCATGTTAAGCCAACTTAACTATCTTGGGGGCCTGACTTTGTGGGCATTAAAAAATGCCGCCCTTGTAGGTCACTCTGGATGAGTTCATAGACGGCATACTCCGATGCAAAGGTCCTGCACGGGCCATTGACCAGGCGGAGGGCGGATTTAAGTGTGAAAGCGGCGCACGAAAGAGAAGGAGGAAGCAACTCTGGTAAAATCTAGAGACACTTACTTGTTAGGTTGGGAAATAGAAAGGAAGAGGGAACAGAGGGAGCAGAGAGATAAACATGATTTAGGAATGGTTTCACGTTTGAAAGTGGCAATTGCTTTTGCAAAATGTTTCTCTTCTCTTGGCCCCAGGATCATCTCAAGAAAAATCGCTGCAATTCTGAACCTAGGTAACACACCTACAGTGAACTGCGTGCTGTCATGGTCTAGTGGTTTGGAAATTTGTCCAGGAGCGTTTCTTTTTAATTAAAGGTGTAACAGAAGATTTGGATCCTTTGGGAAAGGCTTGAACATATGAAAAACACGGAGTCAAATTCAAATGCTAAGGAGAATTGAGGAAGAGAAGCAGTGTCTTTTAGTGGCATCTGGCATCCCCAAAAAAAAACACAATTGCGAACCAAGGAACCCAAGGTTAGGTTTTGAATGATGCCAACATTTCTACAAAAGCTACCCTAGCTACTAATCAGCATGCAGCATTGGATCCTTTGGGATAATATTAAGTGCCCATTGTATTCCAGATTTTGTTCATGTATTTTCATTATTGTTATACCAAATCTCATGGCTGAATCATCCAGTGCCACCTTCCTTTGGATCGGCAGGTTGCGATGCATTCTGACATCAAGCAACTCGATAAGAAACTCAGCAAGGCGGGGATCCTTGGCGTCCCAGAGGCCCACGTTGCTGTCAGCAAAGAACATGTGGATGATCATTCCAGTTTTGGGGAACCATCCCCATAACTGGTTTGATTCTGTTTTATTTCAGTATCATTTCAATTATTTTGAGGTTCGTTGTCAAAAAAACAATTCAGCCAGTGTTTAATAGTGTGGCACATCCAAGCAGAAAGTTTACTTTAAAGCATCTTAAAATGGAGGTATGCTGTATACCTAAAAAATATTCAAATATATATATATATCTTTAAGCGGAGGTTTCATAGTTGTGTATTGCTGTCTAGGCATTAATTCCAAGATGTTTGTGACGACCGTGTAGCCTCATAATATTTGAATATATACATATATATGTATATACATACACATTAAGTGTATATATATATATATAGATACACATGAACATACTATATTATATAAACGTGTATTTTTTATTTTATATGTTACCTTCTTATATATATATATGTTTTATTGTATTCCATTATAATAGTTTTGTTTGGTATTTTGTTATAACATATTAAATCACACATTTATTTTCTAATGTTTTTTTTAAAGATAGATAGTATCATTTTATGCTTTATCATGTTTGACTGTATTTTAGTAATACTTTATCATATGACATGATAATGTGTAACGTTTTTTTTAAAGTTGTATATATGTTATAAATAGTGATTATTGTTTTTTATTATTATTTTCATATACTATAGGTGTTTACTAGTGTGTAAATATATATATATATGTGTGTGTGTTGATGTTTATATGAATATTATATATTAATTATTTATTTTCTAGATATGTATATTTGAATTATTATGTGTATATATATATTCATATTTTGTACGACATATATATATATAATACATATATGAACTATTGTTAGTATTCCTATCATTATCATCTGATTTTTTACTATACTATAATGTCATTGATTGTCTCATTTTTTGAACGATATTTGTTTTACTATATTGTATATTTGGTATCATAGTATATATTCTATTTTCTTGAAATCATATTATGCTCTCATATATTATTTGATTTTGTTTATATGTTTTTGCTATTATATCAGATGTTTCTTTATTGAAACAATATGTTTTTTTTTTTCAATATAGTATACTATGTAATTTTGTTTTTCTTTATTATG
>CAMXCT020001746.1:470608-635608 GCA_947184155.2 Cladocopium goreaui | reverse complement strand
TCGCTGCCAGCGTCTCGGTAGCCCTATTTTAAGAAACCTCCATATATGTAGATATAGTATATATGCATAGAATTATTTACAGACACATTTATATATATATATATATATACTTATTTTTTTTTAATATAATATATATATATACATACTTAATATAATTTAATATAATATATATATACTTGAAATATATAGTATATATACATATGTAGTATATATATATATGTAATATATGTATATATATATATATATATGTAATATATATATATATATGCACATTTGTCAGCCAATTGATATGGAGTCAAATTGTTGTGTCGGCCCTTGGGAGGCCTTGCCGGGTGCACTCCGCGAATCCATTTGTGTCGGTTGGCGGACGAGCTTTGCAACCAAATCCCGCTACTGAACGCATGCCGATTCTTTCAAGGGACCAGGGGGAGACTTAGCCAACTAAAGTTGGACAATTTTGGTTTGTGGGTTCAAGTGAGCTCAGTTGACTTATAACGTCGTTATATAAATATACGGTCTATGCGGGATAGAACTATAGGCTTATCAACCCAAAAACATCTCTGAAGGGCCTGACCTTGCATGTTTAATGCCTTCATGTTTTATTCCAGAAGATGAGATGAGACGATGGTCTCAATATATTAGATTCGCCTCATGATCTTCGTGTAAGTCGAGTAAACATACACCCCGTAACGAGTTTGTCGCAGCTTTCTGGAGGTTGTTTGCAGGATCAAGATGGTGCCCTCCAGAAGTTGGTTTATAAACCCCATGAACTATACAGTATAGATGTAATGTGGGTAAAACGATGTCATAAACCACCCATGACTGGGAATGATAAACATACCACCTTTAAACATGGTGATTTGGGGGGTGGTTTATTTTTATTTTTACCCACATTATCTATCATAAGTCCTATAGTTTACCTATACTTAACCTCTGGTAAACTAACATAGCTATGGAAAGTCACTATTTATAGCTGGGTAAATCCACTATTTCTATGGCCATTTTCCAGTTCGCTATGTAACAAATTACCAGAGGGTACTTATTTTTTAAACCAACAAACAAAAACAACAAACTGTGGCACCTCGTAGAAACATCGAAGAGCTGTGCTGGGAAACCTGGAACACATGGGGGAGCTAAGAGGGACTCGTTCAGAAACGCCTTTTTTTTGTGGCTGAATTCTATGGTTTATGATAGATATAAGTATATAAACTATGGTTAATGGGTTTTATTAGTAGATTTAACTATAGACAACTATGGTTCATAGGGGATTATCATGGCTTTTAAACCAACAAACATTCCTGGGCCCCATCCTGTTCAGATATGTTTAATCTTACTGGTGAATGTCCCCTTTGAATGAGTGGAAATATATTGAAATCACCAACCAAGAAATAGTTAAACTTCAAATTCATATGTCACACAAAAATCAATGGTGGGTTGTTCATTGGAATGAATTGCAGCTGCTTATAATAAAATCCTAAACTATCCTAAAATCATTCATTTGGACACACACACACAAGTTTGGTAGTTATCATCATTTTCCCCCTTAAGTTACTATTGTATGGGCGTAACTTCGTTTCCAGATCCAAATATAAAAATCCATGGTTTCCTGCAACAAAACTTCTAGTCCAATGGCTGGTTCAACACCACCAGATCGCTCAGCTCACAACCCTGGTTTTGTTCACCCTTAGTTCTGGTAGACCAACTGATGTGTTGGTTTTTGAGAAAACTTACCGCATCAAACAAAGGGGGTCCTTTAAATGTTCCCTGAAACAACAATTTTGCAAATGTTAAACAGGGCGTGCCAAGGGGATTCTGCATGATGGTGGTGTCTTTGAATGTTCAAAACTGGTGGATTTGGTGTTTTTGCAATGTGAAAAACGATGTAAATGTGTAAATGTGTTTTCTTTGTGTAGGATCTACCGATCTATGTCGACTTAATGCTTAAGAAAGAAGTCACGGCACGCGACGCAGCGTCACCAGTGCCCATGGTGAACTCAGCCATGAAACCCCTCCAATCGGAGGAGAACGAATGGGTACCTGGTCAGGATTTGATAACATCATGGAGAAGATGTTGATAATCCCTCCCCCAAAATATCATATATTTAAATAGCAACAAACGAAACCCTGGTTTAATGTTGTATTTATTCGGGGTATTTGTTACTAGGAAAATTGGATGTTTAATCTTGATTTACATGTGCGGAAGGTTTGGCTTTGAATCTAATAATTACTAAAAGGACTCCCAATTTCCAACTTACAAGAATCCAAAAAATGTGAATCATTGAAGAAGCGGAGAAAGGAAAGGGTTTTTAATATTCGATAGGTCTCATCCCAAGTGTGCAGATTTTTCTCACATTGATTTGCCTCTGAAACACATGAAACAAGAAAAGCTCGGGTTTTTTTCCCATTTTCCATGATGTTTTCATATGTTTTCCATGATTTTCTATTGCTGGGTGGTGATCATCCCTCATCTTATTCGGCATCCCAGGGCGACCTTTTTTTGACATATGAATTTCTGAACGACCCTTCGTAAACGTTTACGAATGGATAGATGGGGGGTGTTTTACGAACCATAATTTTAGTATCTTTACATATGCTTTTACCATTTGTTTTAGGATATTTGGAGGGTCAAAAGGTAATTGTTTTCTCCACTTTCCATGTAATGTGCAGTGGCAGTATGATGTATGCCATTTGAAATCAACCGCCTTCGTGGGTCAACCTTTGGGTTTTTGTTTTTTATTGCAATATATGGGATGCTGGAACAGCAAAGAACATGAAACACAAAGCATGTTGAACATCCAAGGTTTTCACGGATAGTTTTACCACTTGTAAGTGCACACTTCAAAAAGGGCATGTCATATGATGTCATAAGTGTTCCTGACATTCATGTTCTCCCCATATTGGGCGACTTGTTGGCTTTTACCCCATGATGCTAGATGATAAAACATGCCCATACCTATTTCATCCTATTTCGCTGCCCATTTCGTTTGTAGCTTATTTGGCCTTTGCGGGTGTCCGATGCTCAGACGACAACAATGTGTTTTGTCTCCGCGGGATCTCTAGTGCATTGTACAGTAGCCCCCAAAGAGATTAGACGCATCATTTGCGATTATGCTGGTGTAGGTTTTTATTTTTTTTTGGTCTCTTGGCAGTTTCTAAAAGATTGGCCATGATGTACTGTTTGGCCCATTTAGTTCGATGATTTGCTTGTCAAAATATCAAAAAATGATACCCTCTGGTTATTTAACATAGCCATGGGAAATGGCCCATTTATAGATGGTTTACCTATTAAAAATTGTAATTTTCCATGGCAAACCGTTAAATAACCAGATGGTAAACATGGTGATTTTCCATTGCGAACTGATCAACTAACGGTATACTCAATGCCCAGCATTTTTTGCGAACGTTTGAGCGACCTGCAGACACCTGGTTTCGCCCTGGCAATCGCTCATCCAAAGAGATCGATAGTTGGTCTAGAAAGCCGCTTAACATACATTAACTATATGATTATATAACTTTTATAATCCATGGTTATTGGAGTTATGTTCACCAACTTAGCTATCGTTTGGGCTGCTCCGCTTTGCAAGCACCTTCTCAGCATTTGGATCCAAACTCATGGGCGAACTGCCAGTGCCTTCCCAAGACCATCAGCCGGAAAATTTCGGTCGAGCGGTCTGCACGTTGCCCCTGCCCCTACGTTTTCACCGCGTGGGAACGAAAACAGCCGGCCGGTTGGAACGCGAGATCCCTTGCGAATCTGGAAAATTCACCATGGAAAACTGGTGAAACACCGGGAAGTCACCGAATTAACCCACAAAAAGACGACAAGAAACTGGTACGGTATAATGTTGGTTCCTGATTAGTGTGTGCCCCCCCCCTCCCCTAAACTATATCTGGACTCTCTTTAAAGTAGAAAAGCAAAAAAATTCTTCCCAAAAGAAAAACATATCCTCGATTAAGTAAGGATTTCAATTGGCTACAATCGAAATCTAATTAAGATTGTTTTTTTTGCCAATGAAGTTGTGGTATTTGTAGTACTTGTAGTACTTGTAGTACATGTAGTACATGTAGTACTTGTAGTACTTGTAGTACTTGTAGTCCTTGTAGTACTTGTAGTACTTGTAGTACTTGCATTACTTGTAGTACTTGTAGTACTTGTAGTACTTGTAGTACTTGTAGTACTTGTAGTACTTGTAGTACTTGTAGTACTTGTAGTACTTGTAGTACTTGTAGTACTTGTAGTACTGTAGTACTTGTAGTACTTGTAGTACTTGTAGTACTTGTAGTACTGTAGTACTTGTAGTACTTGTAGTACTTGTAGTACTGTAGTACTTGTAGTACTTGTAGTACTGTAGTACTTGTAGTACTTGTAGTACTTGTAGTACTTGTAGTACATGTAGTACTTGTAGTACTTGTAGTACTTGTAGTACTTGTAGTACTTGTAGTACTTGTAGTACTTGTAGTACTTGTAGTACTTGTAGTACTTGTAGTACTTAGTAGTAGTACTTGTAGTACTTGTAGTACTTGTAGTACTTGTAGTACTTGTAGTACTAGTGGAAAAGCTGTTCTTTAATAAGGGTTCAATATCCTTTGGGAAAGGCTTGGAGTTTGAATTTGGCAATTTTGGAACAGGCTTGCTTCCCTTCTGGGCTTCCAGGGGCTGCTCTGGCACAGCTTGCTGCAATAGTGAACCCAGCAAACAAACCTACTAAAGTGAAATGGAGCCTCTCCTGGTCCAGGGCCTTGGAAAATTGTGGAAAAGCTGTTCTTTAATAAGGGTTTAATAAGGGATTGGCTCCTTTGGGAAAGGCTTGGAGTTTGAATTTGGCAATTTTGGAAAAGGCTTGCTTCTCTTCTGGGCTTCCAGGGGCTGCTCTGGCACAGCTTGCTGCAATAGTGAACCCAGCAAACAAACCTACTAAAGTGAAATGGAGCCTCTCCTGGTCCAGGGCCTTGGAAAATTGTGGAAAAGCTGTTCTTTAATAAGGGTTTAATAAGGGATTGGTTCTTTTGGGAAAGGCTTGGAGTTTGAATTTGGCAATTTTGGAAAAGGCTTGCTTCCCTTCTGGGCTTCCAGGGGCTGCTCTGGCACAGCTTGCTGCAATAGTGAACCCAGCAAACAAACCTACTAAAGTGAAATGGAGCCTCTTCTGGCCCAGGGCCTTGGAAAATTGTGGAAAAGCTGTTCTTTAATAAGGGTTTAACAAGGGATTGGCTCCTTTGGGAAAGGCTTGGAGTTTGAATTTGGCAATTGCCTTTGGGAAAGGCTTGCTTCGCTTCTGGGCTTCCAGGGGCTGCTCTGGCACAGCTTGCTGCAATAGTGAACCCAGCAAACAAACCTACTAAAGTGAAATGGAGCCTCTCCTGGTCCAGGGCCTTGGAAAATTGTGGAAAAGCTGTTCTTTAATAAGGGTTTAATAAGGGTTCAATATCCTTTGGGAAAGGCTTGGAGTTTGAATTTGGCAATTTTGGAAAAGGCTTGCTTCCCTTCTGGGCTTCCAGGGGCTGCTCTGGCACAGCTTGCTGCAATAGTGAACCCAGCAAACAAACCTACTAAAGTGAAATGGAGCCTCTCCTGGTCCAGGGCCTTGGAAAATTGTGGAAAAGCTGTTCTTTAATAAGGGTTTAATAAGGGATTGGTTCTTTTGGGAAAGGCTTGGGGTTTGAATTTGGCAATTTTGGCAAAGGCTTGCTTCCCTTCTGGGCTTCCAGGAGCTGCTCTGGCACAGCTTGCTGCAATAGTGAACCCAGCAAACAAACCTACCTTGACTGAGCTACAGCGTTTTTGAGAAAAAAATGCGTCTCAGCAATTACAGTTTTTTTTTGCAAAAAAAAGGGCTCTCCCAATTTTGTTTTGCCACAAAAGCGAACCCTCCAAACAATACATGAGTTTCAGAATAATTTGGAAAAATTTGCCACAATAGCGACCCTAGGTACTAATCAGAACCCAACATTAAATATAATGGATATATATAATATGATATGATAGGATATTGATTAATGGAATAGTACCGGAATGTTGGCCAATAGCCTCTAGTAAACTCTAGTAATCAAACATGGCTAAAAAATCCCCGAACTATAAATGGAGGTTTGTAGCTAGTAAAATCATCGAACTCAATGGGGTATGTTTCAGCAAGGCGTATTCCAGGATGGTAGGATAGAGGGGGTGTCATCCAATTGCCATGGCATAGGCAGCTGTAGGAAGATGTTCTTCCCCAGGGAATCTGCCGCTTTATGTGTCTTGTCCCTTGGGGGTTGAGGGGAGTCTGGGGTCCCTATGCGAACAGGACGACATTCACCCTACAATGCTTTGATTTTTATGGTTCATTTCTTGACCAACTGTGCAAGTACAAGGTGGTGCCCACCAGTTACAAGTTGGTTTATACATCCCCAATAATTCCATATAAACCGAAGATGCCATAGATCACCTGCTTACACACCAACTCAGCTATCGTTTGGGCGCTCCAGGGCCAGTAGAAACCCATGTTTTTTGGAGCAAAAAAAGGAGTCGTGACCTTGCCTCGGCTGAGGCATGAAATGAGAGCAGCTTGCATTTTGCGAGGTGCCAGGAGGTACCTTTCCCAGCAGTCTCTTGCTATTCCTGCATGAGAGATATCAATTTCAATAGGTGGTGTCGCTTTTGGCATCATCACAGGCCTGGACAACTCTGCTGGAGCTCCTGTTTTGCGGATTTGTGACGACAAAAGGTGATGAAAAAATCAGCTCTGAAGGTACTGGGATACTGAGCCGTATGCTACTGCAATATGACGCTCCCTGCTAAGTTCAGTTGGTTTAGAATAGTATTAGTTTAACTGTTGGTTTTCTGGTGGATATGTCAAACTAAAAAAAAGTCGAATCGAAACCAACAAACAGAACTGGAGGGCATCATTTTGTGCAAGTGGCTGGTGAAATAGGCAATTTTTTAGCGTTTTGACGCTAAAAACCTTAAGGTTGCCTACGGTTGGCAATAATCCCAGAGTCCTTTTTTCAGAGGGCTCTTGGAAAACACATCCCTTCATGGAACAGAAAACTACAGTGATCTTTTAAGGGCCTCTTGCAGATGGGACCATGCCTACGGTTCGCAGTGCGCGTGGCCGACTTTTATCAACGTCATGTGTCAAAGCTTAAGCGCTGTGTTTTCCCAAAGGAGTCGCGAGACTCATCCCTTTTGAAGAGTTCGGCCACGCGCACGATTTGTACTACAAGAACTGTCTCTGTTCTCTGGGCAAGGAGCCTTTTTACTCGCAAAAGAAATGTCAATCGCCTTGGGGCGTTTGGTTGAGTGTTCTTGCAGCCATCATTATTTTCATGCTTTGAACACATGGGAACCAGATGGAACAACAATGAACAATATCATCAATACCGCGCCCACAATTGCCATATATGGAGAGCAGGGGCCAGATTTCGATTCTGCACGACAGGTATAATTTTTGTACAATCCACGTGCCGTCGTCGTGCAGCTTGCTCGTAGCCCGCGCCGAGCATTCAGACAAGCTACTGGACTGAGCAGAAAAGTGACCAGATCGCAGCAGTACTGTGGATGATCGTGGATGCCATGTGATAAACCTAATATGTTACAGCTGGATGCTGGTGATTTCAGCAAAAATATGCAAAAAATCACAGGAGTTGTGTTTCCAGTAGAGGAACTAAACATAGTTCCAGCAGTGAAAAATCCAACCACTAAATCTTTCCGGGTGGATAGTCTTTTCAAT
Organism: Cladocopium goreaui; assembly: GCA_947184155.2. Lineage (NCBI taxonomy): Eukaryota > Dinophyceae > Suessiales > Symbiodiniaceae > Cladocopium > Cladocopium goreaui. The sequence continues at coordinate 627,899 of CAMXCT020001746.1, read as the reverse complement.
CCCAATTAACTTAAGGGGATACCCTCAGGTGTCTAAAAAAGCGTGGCAATTGAAAATCACCAGCGATTAATCTCCCAAAAATTGGAACACAGTATAACACCTCCATGTATATAATATTGTATGTCCATTTTATAGTGCATGTTTCCATGTATTATAATAACATATATATATAAATCCTCAGAGATGCTCAAAATCCATGGGTTAACTCATGAAGTTCGACCGCGGGTCGATCCTCTGATGCCCCGGTGCAGGCGTCACATGGAATCACGAATCGTCGCGAAGTGAAACGGTTCTTTGAGCGCCCGAGGTCGGTTGGTTACTCATTCTTCTGAAAATTGTGATAGTGTCTGATATTGTCTGATAGCGTTTTAATGTGTTTTATATTGTTATTCATTCTTCTTATTTGTTATTCTGTGTGATCTTGTTTGGTTATTTTGGTTGTGCTGCCTGTGCTGCCTGATTCATTGGGATAAAGCACACTCCAGTCGGTCAGAGACCTTAGCAGCTAATAGCATCCCCGCAACTGCAGAGAGAGCCTCACATCCTTCATTATGAGCAGTTCAAAAGCCCGAGTTGGTTGATATACCCTCTGGTAAACTAACATCGCTATTGAACATTGCCATTTATAGTGAGTTTTCCCATTAAAAATGGTGATGTTCCATAGTTATGTGAAAGTTTACCAGAGGGTAGATTCATTTTTTGGTGATTTCCCAAAAAAAAAGGTGTTTGAAGCTGAATCATTGGTTCTGCCCAGCTGTTGGCCACACATCCCAGGGAAATGCTCGAAATCTGCGACCAGCGGGATGTGAAGCAAAACGGCGAGCCGGCTGAGCCTCAGACCCGAAGAATTTGTCGCAGGATGGTGAAGCTAGTATAGGTTAGTATCATAACATACTGGCTTCACCATCCTGCAACCAATTTGACAAATGGCTATGGATCAATACCTATACATACCATTTTTAGGGGGATGAACATCCATTTACCAGCTATTTTGATGTTCACCAGGGGTACAAGGTTTTGACCAATAGCCAAATAACAAAAGCTAATTTGACATAATTTGACCTTTTTCCTGTTAACATCTTTAACAGTATAGGTTAGCATCATTTTGGCCGCAGCTTAAGCATTGTGTTTCCCAGCATCGTTTGCGTGACATCATGTGGCATCCAAGTCCCAGGCTTGATTCAGGGAACAGCTACGTAGGTGTGCTTAAAAAATACATACCACATGAGGAATCCATATGCTGTCCCGCGGTGTTTTTTTTGGGCGATCAATACATTCAGTATATTCAGTGGTTCCCCAAACTTGTTTGGCGAATCCCCGCTTCTGTGCTCAATAGGGCCATGTCCCTTTTGTTAAGCCCATTTCCAACTGACCTAATCTCATCACCCTAATATTAAGCATCCCATTTCTATGGTCCCAATGGAATGTGGAAATTCATGGAAATTCCCTATTAAAATTATTCAACCATGGTTTCTAATGGGATTAAACAATATATTTCCTAATATTCCCTATTCTACTGGGGTGTTTAATATTAGGATGGGATTAAACAAAGAAATTCCGCGTTTAGCGCAGGAGCTCTTGTCGTTTAGCCACCGCTATCATGTGAAGGGCGTGGCGCCGGGACGCCCTACGCCGTAGCTGAGTTGGTGAACATCACTCCAATTTCACCCAGGTTTATAGATGTTCATAGTTGATATATATATATATATATCATGATATATATATATATATATATATATATCATGATTATATATATATCATGAGATATATATATACATGTATTTGATTATATATATATTATAGTGCATATCATGATATATGTTTTTTTTTTAATGTATACCAAAACCATGAAAAATCATGAAGAGGGATGTTGCGATGCGATCACCTGTTTTTGGGTTGTATGATTTTGCAAGTCAAATAGCTGGTCTTTGAATGCAAACTTCCATGTGTCCAATTTGGCCAGTATATATATATATTACAGTACTTTATTTTGGTGTACAATAATAGTAATTGATAGTAATTGTGGTGTATTGTATATATAGTCGATATGTATATCATGATACAACAAGTATATTTGGGCACCACCTTGTGCCCTCAATTTAACACTTAGTCATGGCAAATTAGCGATTTCCCTACCATTCATGGTGATAACATGGAATTTCTGCTGCACTATGCATGGCTCGCTGTGTACAATCGCCCAGCAAGAGTTTGATCAATTTCCCAGCTACAAAGCTCCATTTTGTTCGGGGATTTCCCAGCCACGTTTTATGACATATGAAACAACATGGCTGAGCAGTGGGACTAGATTCGCAGTGGATGATGATAGGCGCCCAAACCAAAATAAAGGATGGAACCCCGGGAAAAAACATCAACCAACAGGAGTTTTGAAAACTGCGAAAACTGTTCAGTACTTTCTAATTGTTGGAATATTAAGAATCTAAAACAAGAGGGCCCAATCCCATTTTACAGATGATCCTCACTTCCATTCACTTCCTACAATTTGTCTTACCCTTTGGCATTGAATGCTCCACAGCTTTGTGGGAATATATCATCAGCCCTTGCGCCGATGGTGACATCGCAACCAACAGCGCTTTGTCCAGCGAAGGTTGCAGACCTTGAAATCCTTGCCCACCGAGCAGATGAAGCAAGTCCTTTCCGAGTTTGGAGGGCCCAGCGCCGGAAGGGCCCCCGAACTATGGCTGTTTGCAGCTGGAAAAAACAAAGAACATCCAATTATTATAAAATGGTGGATTGTCCAACAGGGCCCGCTTGATTGCAGGAGGTTAGTCAGACGTCTTTTCGTGATGTCGGATCTCCGGCCCCAATCATATAGTTTCTTAAGATGGTGAAAGCTACGTGAAAAGTACGGAAAAAAAACCTGGGAGAATACACACAGGAATTATGAAAACACAGTCATCTACACTCCATAAACTCATATAAATCAGCCAGGTAAACTATCACATATGAACCCTCCGACGAAAGATTCCCAATAAATAATAGATAATCTTATGCCCCTTTTGGACGGTAATTTTCAGCTTAAGGCAGCAGGGGTCCTTAAGTCACAGTAAGCTACAGTATTGACTAGTCAGTTCCCAAGGTTATCTAAAGTTGTTGTTAGTCGTTAGTTTGCTAAGTCAGTTTTGTTTAAACAAAAAAGTTTCTCCAACACTTTGGGACCAAACATCATTGCAATGCCCACGGAACGGACCTCGAGGTTCGAACCAAAGAGCGGACCTCGTGATGTGGACAAAGCTCTGCTAAGTTATATCAACAACCTCGGGTGCGGTCGCTGAGATCCCAGGTTTAAGGAATTCAACGGTGCCCCAAAAAGGGTACAGGATGGGGCCCCCAAGATAGCGTTCAGTTGGTTTATAAGGGGCTTAACTATGGTTTATGGTAGATATAACTATAGATAACTATGGTGAATGTTTTTTTGTTGCTAGGATGTTGTAGATGAAGATTTCCAACGTTCCGGATGGTGTTCCAGGTTTTAGCTCCATCTATTTAGGGGTTGCTACATGCTAAGCCAGTGACTAAAATATCGCCAAGTGTCTCCAAGTGTCCCATTTTGAGTCAGACCAACACTGCAAGATATCGCATCACGATGAGTTAAGCATATATATACATATGGAACATCCTTCATGGGGATGCATATAAGTTATGCAGGTTATCCACCTATCATTTGTTCATTCAAATTCAATATTTGGGGAGGATGTGAGGAAAGCCGCATCTAAATCCCATCGATTTTTGGGTCCAGAAAGCTGTTTTCATCACCAGGCTGAGCAGTTTGGAGCGATGGGCATCGACCCCTTTTTCGATTTGATGCACATAAAAGCGTTCTTCATCGCTTTTTTGTTGCTAAAACGATGATTTGACCCTTTGGTTTTTTAAAAGTTCACAATGATTTTTTTTTTATCCTTTTTTTGATGGGAAAACCAGCTATAAATGGCCCATTCCATAGCGAACTGACAAAAAATCAGAGGGGAAATTGCATGACCAGACATGTTCGTGACATGGTCCCCTGAAGTTGAGCCCCCACCATTCTCATCAGCGTCCCAAATCGAACAACGATTTGGGCGTTCGTTTCTGGTTTCGGGGCCCGATTCTTTCCAGGGTCTCTTGCATGTATTTCAATCAAACACAGTATATACACTTACCAAGAACATGAGGACTAATTATGTCCTTGAACATGTTGAATAGAACTAAGTACAATTGCAAGACTGAAGAAGAAGATGACAATCAAGCGACTTGTTACCATCAAAGATGATAATAATTATTACTTATTACGTACCATTAATATGATGAATGGCAACGGTGAGGAAAAATGGAACAACACACCACAATTAATATGAATTCGACATGATTGCATATTAAAAACATATACATACTTTGTACAAATATATTTGCACGACCCATTTGGTTCCTATCCAGTCCCCATGTCCCATGAAATCTGGTCCGGGCAGGAAGTCGCAACCCAAGCCACAGCAGTCACAGCCACAGCCACAGCCTCCCGGTTTGGACAAAATGAGGTGCGCAATGCGCAATGACAAAATGAATCTCTCTGGACCGCGGGGGTTAAGTTAGGAAGTGCTTGGATCATCTTGGATCCATATTCTATCAATTTCTATCAGACAAAGCCACATGTCCTAGTTTGGAGATTCCAATCATGACTATCACCCCATGATGGTAGTGCTGGTGGTTGATGCCCAGATGGGAGCTGCAGGGAGCCATCATGAGTGGTATCAATCATTGATACTGATACCAACTTGAAAACCACGAGCACGGAACCTCTAGAAAATGCCATTTGTCCTTGGAATTGCAGCTTTTGGGGGTCCATCTTGGTTTTCAGAAGGGTGTCAAAATGGTTTGGTTGAAGGGAATGATTTCATGATCGTGGTTGATAAACCCTCATCAAAGTCCAATGCATTGAGTGAAATTCGATGGAAACCATACGGATTTGATGCTATTGAGTAATCCACTCCCACGCTTTTTTTTTATCCCTCCAGGATGGGGCAAGGCATTTTAGTGCATAAATCAATCGGAATGATGGATCGACGATAACGATACCCAATTTCCCTGATTTCAGGTTGATGAGCCATGGTAACTCAGCCAGAATGGATCCAAATGCTACCTGAGAATGTCCTCAACCCCTTAAGTCAAGCCCCAGTGATATGTTCTTTCCTCAGCAGGTACTTGTATCCACAGTCCACAGGGGATTGTTTCATGATTCTTCGGGTTTCGTCTGAAGGTTCCTTTCAAATATGGGAGACCACCAGCTGATTTTGACCATGTCTCCTTAGATTTGCTCCTTCTTTGCTCAGTGAGTAATTTCTGTGAGCAAACTGTAAGTGTTGGCCATATTAATGCTCCACTGGTTGGTGGTTTGGAACATGGCTTTTATGACTTTCCATATATTGGGATTGTCATCATCCCAACTGACTCATATTTTTCAGAGGGGTAGGTATACCACCAACCAGTCTATGTTTGGTATGTTTAGCCAACACAATGTGTAAATATCTTCCAGCACCACAGAACATCGTAAGTTAGCGTGGCTCACCGCGTGACTGAAAAATCCCAAGGCCTCAAAAAGCACGCAGAGAGGAGGGGGTCGCTGATGTCAAGTGCTGATTGATGCTGATTGTGTAGCCAGATGGTTGGCAAGCAAAAAGGATAAAGGTAGAAAAGCAACACGAAAAGAACTTTTCTATCGTTTTGGGGATGCATTATATGTCTCTATTTGGGCAAAGTTCACTGAATTCCTCGTTGATGGCCCAGAAGTCAGTGATCGGAACATGGATAGTGACAAACACGTTCTAATTCCCACTCGTTTTTTCCCAAACTTAATCTCAGGTATAATAACCCAAAAAAGATAATCAAGTAATTCACCACTATTTTAGTATATATTTGATATATTTTGCATAGGACTTCACTTTTCCATTTGGGGGTTGCCAGCCCCCCACCTACTTTTCTTCGGCAGGGCCAGCTGTGAATCCATGGGCTCCAGTGTCAAACTTTCAATGCATGTATACTGCCGGACAGTCACTTAGAAGATTAAAAAAAAAACAAAATCGGGGACCTCACACTTAGAAGCTAAAAAATAACTCACACTTAGAACGTAACAATTGATCCCACACTTAGAACATTATGAGATTTCTTCTAAATGATTGTCCAGCAATGTTCTAGGTGTGATGTCGTCCCAGCTGACCATTTATCTCCCATTCTGCTGAGGCAATATTACTAAAAGGGACACCTAGAAAGACATGATTTTTTTTAAAAAAAAATATGTTGAGCAACATTCAGATCATATATATATATATATATTATATACATTATATTTATTATGTATTATGATATTATTATTATTGTTTTTATTATTTTTTTTTTATTTTTGTTATTATTATTATTATTTATTTTTATTATTATTTATTTTTATTTTTTATTATTAACATTATTATTATCATCATTATTATTACCATCACTGTTATTATTATCATTATCATTATTATTTATTATTACTATTATTATTCTTATTTTTTGTTGTTATTATTATATACTATATTATATATATATCTGTGTGCGTCATGAAACCAGATATATAGTATTGAGTATTTGACGGTTCCAATGATGAAGATATCAACCAACACATAATGAATGCATAAAGTGAAAATATCCACAAAGATGTGAAATCAGTGCATATCAAGGGTTCTTCAGGTAGACAGGTTCACCAAGGATCACCTATTAATTGGGGAAACCCACACATTTTTAACTACCTGCCCGCCGGGGGCCCCTTACAATCATCATTGTCAGAGAATTGCCAAGGCAAGCAGGGGTGGGAAGAGAATTGCCAAGTCTACCAACAGATTGGAACAGCTCACACTTAGAACATTTGTTTCACGGTCCGTGCAATCGACTTCTGTTGAAGACGAAGAGAAGAACTGGAAAGCACGGTTCATATGAGTTTTGAGCTCCAGGTTTTCTAGGGAGACAGGGTCACCCAGGCTCACCGTTACATGATTGGGAAAGCAAGCGCAGGTAGCATCAGGTGGGGGAAACTCACACTTAGAACATTTCTTTTTCCTTGTGTTCCTCACAAAATCCTCTTCACTTAAAAGTGAAGGATTGAAACTGGAAATCAGTGTTCATATAAGTTCTGTGCTCAACGTTTTGAAGGGAGCCCCATTGTTTTGTAGGGAGACAGGTTCACCGTTACAGTATTGGTAAGGTAAACACATGTATCATCAGGTGGGGGAAGCTCACAGTTAGAACATCTGTTTCACCTTGGGTCCATGCAATCCTCTTCAGTTGACGATTAAAGGTTGCAACTGGAAAGCAAAGTTTATATGAATTTTGAGTTCAAGGTTATGTAGGGGGACAGGTTCACCGTTACAGGATTGGGAAAGACAAATGTAGCATCAGGTGAGGGTAGCTCACACTTAGAACATATCCTACACCTTAGGGTCCTCACAATCCTCTACAGTTCAGGATAAAGGCTTCGAACTGGAAAGCAAAGTTTATATGAATTTTGAGTTCAAGGTTATGTAGGGGGACAGGTTCACAGTTACAGGATTGGGAAAGTAAACACATGTAGGATCAGGCCGGGGAAGCTCACACTTAGAATATGTCTTTCACCTTAGGGTCCTCACAATCCTCTTCAGTTAAAAATGAAGGGTCGGATCTGGAAAGCAATGTTCATATGAGTTTTGAGCTCCAGGTTTTCTAGGGAGACAGGTTCACCCAGGCTCACCGTTACATGATTGCGAAAGCAAGCACAGGTAGGATCAGGTGGGGGAAGCTCACACTTATATAGAACATATCTTTCACCTTAGGGTCCTCACAATCCTCTTCAGTTAAAAATGAAGGGTCGGATCTGGAAAGCAATGTTCATATGAGTTTTGAGCTCCAGGTTTTCTAGGGACCAGAGAGACAGGGTCACCCAGGCTCACCGTTACATGATTGGGAAAGCAAGCACAGGTAGCATCACGTGGGGGAAGCTCACACTTAGAACATTTCTTTTACGTTGGGGTCCTCACAATCCTCTTCAGTTAAAGATGAAGGAAGGGTTGGAACTGGAAAGTAAAATTGAAATCAATTTCAAGTTTCGGGTTTCGTAAAGTGGACAGGGTCACCAAAGTTATCCAATAGCTTGGGTGAACCCCACACTTAGAACATCTATTTTCCCGTCTGTTTTCCTTCATGGGTTCCTGAGAAGGTTGATGTCTGAAATATGTTCAGGGTCAGAAGGGGGTTGAAGTGGAAGAAGGAGCTGCATGGGTAAGGTAAAGACATGTAGCATCAGGTGGGGGAAGCTCACACTTAGAACATTTGTTTCACCTTGGGGTCCTCGCAATTTACTTTTGTTCAAGATGAAGGGCTGGAACTGGAAAGCACAGTTCATATGAGTGTGAATCACAAACGGAACAGGCCCATGTATACATAGGTATGGTTGTTGTGCGTTTGATGTTTACAGGAAGCATGATCAATTATGATTACTGTACGTACCTTTTGTACAGGTGCAGGGCTTTGACAAGATTGTTTTTATTCAGCACGATTGTCTATTCGCGTTTCTTTTGTTGCAAAGACAGTTTGAAGCAATATGTTAGTTCATGGTGCCTTGGATTAATTATCATTATTATAGGCATCAGTTTTGATACCAGTCAATGCATTTGTAATCATTATCAATGTTTGTTCAACATAGAGGTTCTAAGTGTGAGAAATTTAACAATAAAAAATATCTTCCATGTGTGGCACTTAGAAGATCCCTCCCGCCACGAATGCAAAACAAAACAAAATATCTTCTAAGTGAGTGTCTACCACTATATATATATTATATGTATTACTTACTTTATAAGATATGCATTTGAAAATACATACAATAACATACAATATACATATGATATACATATATATTTGCATACACATGTATGTATATATATATATACATATCTAACAACAATAAAATATAACATATGCATATACATAACATACATATATACTTACATCACAACCACGAGGAGACCAAGACGCCAAAGACGCCAAAGACGCCGATCACGACGCCTTCGAAAGCACCTGAGGTGATGCCTCAATGGATTTACTTGGAGGAACATCACCTATGGCTGTAGGTGGTTAGTAAATGGGCCTATGACCCATTACTGAATGAAGACTTAGTGGCCAGGCTTATTGACCAGTTACTAAGCGGATGGTCCTGCAAAGAATAGGAAACGCTGGCAGAATTTTCATTTAGGGAATGTTTTCGGGGTTTAGCATGTTTAGCCGTAGCTTTACTTTCTCAGGAACTACTTAGATCCATAGGGTTCCGTACTTAGTAAGGAAAGTCGAACTTGGAATTAACTTGGTAGACAAAGAAAGAGGATGTTATATAAGTGTTTATTCCGGTGTTTTCCATTCTTATTCCCCACATCACTGTGTGGGGTTCTTGTTTTTCGCTTGGATCCCGCCGCTCTCCTCCGTCCGCCGCCGCCGCCGCGCCCCTCACTCACTCACTCACTCACTCACTCACGCACGCACGCACGCACGCACGCACGCACGATTGCACGCACGCACTCACTCACTCACTCACTCACTCACACTCACTCACACTCACTCACACTCACTCACACTCACTCACTCACTCACTCATTCACTCACTGTACAGATAGCTTCCCGGCTGCCTTTGGCGTGGCAGGCGCAGTACACAGAGCCTCCTGGAGGAGCTGCGGCGCGCGTGGGCGCCGCTGGGGCCGCGGCTGCCTTTCGCATGGCAGGCGCAGGTACACAGAGCCTCCTGGAGGAGCTGCGGCGCGCGTGGGCGCCGCTGGGGCCGCGGCTGCCTTTGGCGTGGCAGACGCAGTACACAGAGCCTCCTGGAGGAGCTGCAGCGCGCGTGGGCGCCGCTGGGGCCGCGGCTGCCTTTCGCATGGCAGGGGCAGTACACAGAGCCTCCTGGAGGAGCTGCGGCGCGCGTGGGCGCCGCTGGGGCCGCGGCTGCCTTTCGCATGGCAGGCGCAGTACACAGAGCCTCCTGGAGGAGCTGCGGCGCGCGTGGGCGCCGCTGGGGCCGCGGCTGCCTTTTGCGTGGCAGGTGCAGTACACAGAGCCTCCTGGAGGAGCTGCGGCGCGCGTGGGCGCCGCTGGGGCCGCGGGTGCCTTGTGATGGCAGGCGCAGTACACATCACAACACAACTCATCACAATTCATCACAACTTATCACATACCAACTCATCACAGCTCCACTTCTCACACCTCACTCATCACAGCTCCACTACTCATCACAACTCATCACGGCTCCACTTCTCACAGGTCCACTTCTCATCACAACTCATCACAACTTATCACATCCCAACTCATCACAGTCCCACTTCTCACACCTCACTTCTGACACCTCACTTATCACATCACAACTTCTCATCACAACTCATCACAACTTATCACATCCCAACTCATCACAGCTCCACTTCTCACACCACTTCTCACACCTCACTTATCACATCAGAACTCATCACAGCTCCACTTCTCACACCTGACATCACAAGTCCACTTCTCACACCTCACTTCTCACACCTCCCCGAAGTTCACATTAAGCTTAGATACATGAAGGCTTGACATGTGGGGTTATCCGGTCCTTTATTTAGCAATGTTTGTTCTGTTTTCTGAGTGAAACAAGCTGCGAGCACAATCAATTCGAAGAAAAATGAGAATAATGGGAGGAACACAATAATAATCATGGGTTTATCATTTATCATTCGCGCTTTCACGGGTCAAACCAGTTAATAACAAAATAGTCAATAATAGTAGTAACGGGATGGCGATGGAGAGGGAGAGAGAGAGAGGGACGGAGAGATAGAGATGAAGATTATGATGTTGATGATGATGATGATGACGATGATGATAACGATTGCGATTACGATTGCGATGATGACGCTGATGATTAATAGTGGGCTCGTGATAACAGTGATGTCATAGTAGTGGGCTTCATGGTAATGATGCCGGTACGGCATCAACAATCATGAACCAGCCGAGTGATATCTATAATGATAAAAATGATGCCAGTAATGATTGCTACTAATGACATATTCCTTTTACTATTTTTTTTTTAAATGGATAACAATGTTTTCTTTGTTGTTTATGCCTTTCTTTTTGTCACCACAGAGGTGCAGATGGTGCCGAAGGCCGACAGCCGCGCAACGTCCAAGGTGTCCGCGCCGGGGCGCCCGGTGGGAGGAAAATGGTGACGGTTTCCATACTTCACCAGGTAAAAATGGAGATTGTTCAGTTGATTTCTAGGGATTTCTCGCTGATATCGATGAGTTGAGGTAAGATCCAATAACTATGGGACCATGATATCACAAACTAGTGTTCATGGGGCTTATAAACCAAGAAACATCACCGGCGAGCCCAACATTGTACTTGGAGGTGCAAGAAGGTATTCCAAATTCAAAGCCCTAAATATACCCGAAATACTGTAGCCCAAGTACTCCAGAACTTGGGATCGGAAAAAAAAAGATCCAAAATGGCCTTGTGGGCGTTGCTTTATGGAGCTCATTTCGCCACCAGAAGTGGTTGGTGGCTCACCAGTGGACCTGGACCCAGCAAACCTACCAAGTCTCTCAGTTGGATGAAGCACCCACCTGTAAAAGTGCGAGATGTTTCAAGCACTGTTGTCAAGCTGCAACTGTCGGCACCTTTTGCTGTTGCACGCACTCAATCTGTATGTTGTCAACAGGAGTTGACTCAAGGCCTTGAACCACAGGCCAGTGTTGATATGACATGTTGAATATGTACATTGACACGACCCCTCAGATGTTGGCTATGTTAGCCAGCAGATGTTGACTATATATTCTACATGGGTCTGTGTTCACTAAATGTTGCAACTAATGTTGAAACTATAAACATGTTGAAACTGAAACAGCATTATGTTGACTACTCATGCATGAGTGTTGGTTCATCCTCTGTACAAATGCCGATGGCTTGGTTTATCTTTATACACCTGTTGCAGCCGCAGGTGTTGGACGAAAAAACACTTGCTTAATTATGCGCACTTCAAGCTCTCATGTGCTGAGCGCCATGTCGCGCAGGGCTCTGTTGTTTTGGTGCTTCTGCACCGGGATGTTGTCTGAGCTCCATCCCTGTTGTGATCATTGTTGATCACTCTGCGTCGTTCTCTTCCATGTTGTCTTCCATGCCGGTTGGCGCACGATACTTGTTCACTTCATCGAAGTGCTGTTGGAGGTGCTCATCTGTTGATTGCTCCATCAGCCATGTTGCCAGTGTTGAAGATCCCCTCAACCTCTCTGGTGTCTTCACACCAAAGTATTGGAATTGTTGTCCTCCTTCAAGGAGAGGATGCCACTTGTTGAGGATCATCCTGATTTTGGTCCTTGCTGCCTCTGGCAAGAATTCCAGTTGTTGAGTGCCACCGTACTGAATGGCTTGTTGAAGCATATAGATGAGATGTTGTGGGATCTCATCTCCAACTGTTGCCAAAATCACAGGAGTGTTGTAACTCCAAATGAAGTTGTTTGACCAGCTGAGCATGTTGAAGATGTCGAGGAACCCTTGTTCCCTGTTGAGTGCCCACAACTGTTGAGTGAGCAGTTCTGTTGACACAAAAATGGCTGCACAAAAAAAAGGTTGAATACACGACTGTTGTCAACAAACGGTGTTGACATCATCATGCGTCACAGGACATGTTGACCTTCACGTTGGGAAGGATCTTGTTGAAATAAGTCATCCTGCAAAAAAGGAAATCATGTTGACTAAGTCAATGATGTTGATGCTGATAGTCGAAATAAATCACCATGTTGGGATTCCAAAAAAGGTCTTGTTGAAATACTGGATGAAACGAAACAAGGGAGATGTTCATCAACGTTTGTTGATGACATCGGTCATGGCTCAAACGCGTCCGTGTGTGTGTGTGTCTGTGTGTGCATTGTTTGCTCACGCAGTTGTGCACGCGTGCGCATAGTGCATTAGCTGCCCGGGTGTTGTGAAACTGCTGTTGCTGTATCCACTCTCTAGTGGATGTGGTGCTGGGTGTTGAGCCCAGCTGCTTGCAGGTGTCTGTGGAGTGTTTCTGTTGAGATGTATTTGGTGAAAATGTCTGCTGGGTTTTCGTTTGTGTGAATCTTATTGAGTCTCACGATGTCATGTGAGATCAGTTGTTGTATGAAGAGATGTTTCAGGTCAATGTGTTTTGCTTTTCTTGACGATCCTATCCTTGTTGCCATGCTCTTGCCGCTTGACGAGTCTGTGTGGATCTTGATGTTGACCTTCTGGACGTTGAAGAGCTCCATGAGGAGGTTGCGCAAATGAAGTGCTTCTGTTGCTCCTGTGTTGATGGCGTATAGCTCTGCTTCAGCACTTGACAGTGCTATTGTTGCCTGTGTTCGGCTGCCGTAGTTGATTGTAGCTCCAAGTAGTGTGATGAGAAAACCTGTTGTTGATCTCCTCGTTTCTGGGCAACCTGCCCAGTCGCTGTCCACATAGATGTTGAGGTCTGGAATCTGTGTTGGAGGTATCTTTGCTGTTGGTCTAATGACCTGCCTGTAGTGTTGTGTTCCTTTGAGATACCTAAGAAGGTGCTTCAGCTTTTGTTGGTCTGCCGTCGTTGGTGCTTGTAATGCTCTGGCCAGCTCCTTTGTTGCGTAGCTGATATCGGGACGAGTGTATGTCATCCATTGTAGTTTACCTACTGTTCTCCTGTAGGCTGCATGTTCGTCTGTTGAAAGAGGCTGTTCATGATCAGCTGTTGGTGCCTTCAAGGCTGATGTTCCTGGTGCCGGTGCTGGGTTGCAGTTCAGCATGTTGTTCTCCTCCAAGATGTTGGCCACGTAGTCCTGCGATAGTGAAATATCGTAGCTATCACCATTGTTGGTGATGCTGCGTCCAAGGAAGGAGACTGTCTTCCCTGGTTCAAGTGTACCTGTTGGTCGAAGAAGAAGGTGTTGCTGAATTGCTGTGAAGAGCTTGTCCACCACTTGTTGTTCTCCTAGGAAGAGAAGGTCATCGACGTAGACGAGGATATAGCAATCTCTTGTTGGTGTCATAAAGATGTTGGGCTCTGCTGTGCTGCGTTGAAGTCCAAGTTGTTGTAGGACTTCTGCAAGGTGGTTTTGCCAAGCTTTTGGACTGCTTCTCAGTCCATAGATTGCTTTGAGGAGTTTCCAGATGATGTTGTCCTCTGGTCTGTAAAACTCCTTTGGTGGATACATGTACAAGTCTGCTGTAGCTGCTGCGGCATGTAGGAAAGCTGTTGAGATGTCTCCTGTTCTGGCGATCCAACCTCTGTTGAGGCAGATAGTGAGAAGTGTTCTCAGGACGCAAAAGATAGGTGTTGAGGCATAGATGTCATCAAGGTCGTTGACTGCCTCTGTGTAGCCCTTTGCTACAATTCTTGCACGAACGTTGTTGCCTTTGTCTCTGAGAACCCATCTTGACTGTATGATGTTCTTCTTTTGTTCTGGGGTCAGAGTGTTGATGTCGACTTCCATGTATACCTGTTGTTTCTTCATGGAATCGATCTCATTCTTCATTCCTTCAATGGTCTTCTGTTTGTCGAATCCTTCTGTGTTGTTGACCATTGGTTCCAAAAGGATCTTCTCTGTTTGTTCTTCTGTGATGTCGTCACAAGTGTATGCTGTGATTTCGACCCCTTTCTTTGTTTGAATTGTGACCTTTGTGATTCTTAGTTTGCTTGTTGGTGGCTCTTGTGCTGTGTCAGGCCTTGCTGGACCTGTTGCTGCTTCTGCTGTTCGATGTTGCTTTGGCAGACTGCCTTCTGCCACTTCGTCTGAAACTGTTCGTTTTGGTGATGGAAGTGATGGTCTGGTGTGACAGCTTGTTGGTGCTGTTGCCATTGGTGAGTCTGCAATGGCACATCGTGTTGATGTACCTGCCGGTGCTGCTGGTTGCTGTGCTTGAAGTTGTGGCTGTTGTGTTGTGTCTGCTCCAAAAGCTTGTGTGCCTGTTTCTGCAGTTGCTGGTCTCCTCATTGGCTTGTAGACCAGTGGTGGTTTTGAAACGTATGGTCCACCAGTGGTGTATGGGAGTGTTGGTGATCTGTTGATCACGTCCATCAGTTGCTTGTTGTACTTTTCTGGTGCTGGAAGCCTTCTGATTGTTCGTGCTCGAACAACCTTGTTGGAAATCCCAATGAGGTTCTCATTGGATGTTGTGTCTTTACCAAGCCATATGCCTGGCATGAAGCGCTGTTCCATCTTTGGAATGACTGCTGAGTTTGGCAACATATAAAGAACTGTTTCACCAAACTCACAGAGTGGTGTTTTGTGTTCTTTATGCCATCTCCTGAAGAAGCTTGTGTTGCCATCTGAATGTATGGCATACCTGTTGAGCAGGTAAGCTGTGTGTCTCACCATCCATGCTACGATGGGATGTTTGCTTGTAAGTCTGATGTCGTAGTTGTTCTGCAGTTGGGACTTCAGTGTTCTGACTTGTCCCATGAGTGTTCTGTGAAAGCGTTCGACGCTGCCTTGTGCTTGTGATGTGTATGTTGGTGCTTGTCGAACTGTGATGTTTCCTCCCATCTTAGCTGCTGTTGCTCTGAGAAGTGCTATGAGGTGATCCTCCTGATCTGACTGTAGGATTGTGCTGTTGAGTACAGCTTGTACTCTGCCACACTCCATGAGGAATGTTTGTATGCATTGGACGTGATATTGAAAGTCTGCTGTCTTGCTGTTGACAAGAACTGCCATGCTCATGCCTGTTTCCACGTCAATGCCTGTGAGGATTGGTGTTGTTTCCTTTTCTCCAAGTGTTTTGAAGAAACAAAAGTCGAATTGTACGACTGGTTGTTTGCTGTGTTGTCGTGGGTGGTTGTCTGCTCGTCCTTTGTTTTGAACACATGTTGGACACCAACTCCTGTAGGGAAGGTGTGTGAGTTCATGTTCAGCACGCTCTTGTGCTGTTGGCTGCTCTGGTGCTTTGATGCCTTTTGCTGTTCTGGCATCTAAATGTTCTTCCTCATCGATGTTGTAGTACTCCTCTTTGAACGCCGTGCTCTCCTCAAAGTTTGTTGAACCTGTCCATGTGAAGTTCATTGTTGCTGAGGTCTTTGTTGTCCAGTCATCATCAATCCTGTATCCTCTGGCTCCTGATGTTGGCTTAACTATTGTTTGTCTTTGTGGCAATAGCTTTGTGACATCTGGACCATCCATTGTTTGTTGTGGGATGTAAAGCTGAGTCCGTTGTTGTACATGGACTCTCTTCCAGTACTGTCCTTCTTTGATCCAGTAGTCTGCTGTTGCTGGTGTGTCCTTTGGTCCTGGAACTGCTGTTCCTGGATATGCTTGTTGCTTCATGGGCTGCTGTTGCTGTGGTACCAAAGGTTGTTCCACTGGCTTCTTCTCTCTGTGTCGAACTGCTGATCCTGTAGGCTGCTGAGCTTGTTGCTGCTGTTGCTGTGTCGTTGCCTTGGCTGCCGATGCCTTTGGTGTTGCTGATGCTGGCGCTGAAGCTGCTGTTGATGCCTTGGGCAACGGTGGTGCTGGAGGCTTTGTTGTCTCTTTGACTCTGAACCATGTTTCTCCTGACCATGCTGGTCCTGGAAGTCTTCTGTTCTGTCGTTGTTGTGGAAGGTCTTTGTATTTGTCCTCAAAGTCCTCAAGTGTTCCATCTGGCTTGTATGCTATTGTTCTTCTGTAGTTGTCCAGCTGTTCTTCTGGAACTGGACATTGTGCATCTGGTGTGAAGAGGGCCTTCCTTGTTCTCTTGTGTACCCTCACCAGATATCCTGTGCTGTTGTATATCCAAATGTCGTTGTTGTGTGTGACCCATTCAGGTCCTGTTGGTGTAATTGTCACTGGGGACACTGTTGCTCGAATGCCATGTGACGTCTCACATATGTCGAGCTTCATGTTGCTTGGCATTGGGCTGATGTTGACTGTAAGAAAATACAGTCCTTGTTGTTGCTTCAGTGTTGCTTCAAAGCCGTTGGTGTTGGTGATTGTTGGGCGATCGCTAAGCTGGATGTTGAAACCCTGTGATGCCAGTCTTGTTACTGACAAAATGGGTTGTGACACGTCACACACATAAAAGGGTATGACGATCGGTTGTTGCTTGCTGTTCTTCATGTACACCCATTTGTAGCCATAGACTGTGATGTCTTCCTCTGTTGCTGTTGTAAGTCTTGGGCCTTGTTCTGGGTGAAGTTCATATGTTTTGTATGTTGGAGCAAACCATGGTGGGCAAACATGTGTTGCTGCTCCACTGTCAATCATCAAATCTTCTGTGGTGTTTGCCGGTTGCTCAGTTGCTGGCTGCTGCTTGTTGGACTGCTGTATTGAAATGGCTGCTATGTGGAGTTGTGGAACTTGCTGTTCCTGCGCGCTTGTTGGTGGGAGTGCCAGTTGTTGCTGTGGCAGTGGGCTGACCTGTGTTTGGTCATCATTCCACCATTGGCCGTCATAGTACTGTTGTTGTTGATACCATTGGGTTGTTGCATCATCTTGCCAATGGCCAGTGTATGTGTTGGTTGTAACCTCGTTGAGGTTGTGTACTGCCACACGGCAGTCTCTTGCTATGTGACCTGGTTGGCCACATCTGTAGCATCCTTGTGTTGGGACCCCTTTTCCTTTTCCTGTTGGCTTGCCTTTGCCTTTGCCTATGTACCCTCCTTTGTTGTTGGATCCTTTGGGCTGCATTCCTTGCCCAATCTTTCCTTTGCCTTTGTTGTATCCGTAGCCATATCCTTTGCCTTTGTTGCTCTTGTTCTTTCCTTTTCCTTTGTTGGGCTTCTTTCCTTTTCCTTTGTTGTACTTTCCTTTGTATCCTTTGTTGACAGCTCCAATGTCCATAGGTGCCGGTCCTCCTTGGGCGTGTGTTGAGACGCTGGATGTCCCAGGTTGCTGGTGTAGCCTGCTGAGGGCTGTGGTGGCTCTGTAATATTCCATGATTGTTTCACGTACCTCTACGTATGTTGGTGTTGCTCCTGCATTCAAGTGCAGGTGTTGTTGCAGTGGGCCTGATGTCTCGTTCATCAGGACTGCAATTTTGATTTGGTCTGGTAGTGCTGTGTTGTTGTCTCTCTCATACCTTGAGAGCTCGAATTCCCAGTTGGAGAATGACTCCTCGAAGTTGTTGCTGTCAAATGTTGGCTTGAGCAGCTTTGTTAGGTACCCTATGCTTCTTGTTCCTAATGGTATGGCAAACCTGTTGCTGAGCTGCCTGTAGGTCTCAAGTCCCATCTCATGTTGATACTGTCTGCACACTGTTGCTGCAGCTCCTGTTGTTACGTTCACAAGTATGTACTTCAAGTTGTTGTCTAGTTGTACCCATCTGTCGGCTTCCTCCATGTTCTGTGCTGCTCCTCTCAAGTCTGCTTCTGTAAGTCGTTGTGTGGATGTTGCTGCACGTCGTAGGATGTTGGGGTAGAATGGGTCCATGAGGCCCATGTATGCTGTGAATTTGTATTTCCACTCCTCAAATGTAGAATAGTTGCCATCATATGTTGGGGGCTTGAGTTTGAGTCGGTGTGTTGCTGCCAACGCTTCTGTCTGATCCTCTAGTGGTGCTGTTGGTGATGCCGCCATTGTTGCTTTGTAAAGTTTTGTTGAAGCTCCTCCAATGTCTTGGGATCAAGGCTTCTCCCTGTTGTCAGAGTGTTGTTGTTCAGCTGCTGCTTCCTCTGTTGTCTGGTGTGTTGTTTGTTGGGTGTTGTGCACAGTAATTGTTGAGAGTCCCCCAGTGTTCTGGGATCAAGCCCTCTGCCTGTTGTTTACTGCTGTTGCTTGGAGATGCCCCTGGTAAGGCAGAGCTCCGCTACCATGTAAAAGTGCGAGATGTTTCAAGCACTGTTGTCAAGCTGCAACTGTCGGCACCTTTTGCTGTTGCACGCACTCAATCTGTATGTTGTCAACAGGAGTTGACTCAAGGCCTTGAACCACAGGCCAGTGTTGATATGACATGTTGAATATGTACATTGACACCACCAACCAACCAACCAACCAACCAACCAACCAACCAACCAACTGGCCATGCAGTCTTTGTGGTCACGTGTTTTTTGTGGGGTACATTCCATGAAATACTGTATCTCAGGAAGTAGACATATATGCGGAATTATGTGGCATATTGTGGCATAATGTTCAAGGTTTTTCCACGAACACAAAAATAATACATAGTGCGATAGCTTTCGGCTTACTCTCAGATGTGCCAATGATTTTGTGTTACAGTTTTTAAACAGGATTTTGAGTCATTCAAGAATCTTGAGGCGTGTTTTGAGCCTTCCATTCTACACCCGGGGTTGCTGAAAAGATACACAACGTCACGACGTCCACAGATGTACATAATTATATACATTACATTCGCCATAATCGGCAGAAGTCCCCCCAGCCCTTTTTTTCGTTTACATCTCCATGATTTGCCCAACTCCCGAAGCCCCCAAGCGATGGCGAGCCCAACTCGATAGGGAGCGCCCAGGTCCGAAGTGTCGAAAGAGACGCCCAAAAAGCCGCAGGATTTGATAAACGCGGCCGGGGCATCTCTTCTGTACCTATTGGGTTGCGGTTGTTGATGACTTTTGATCCATGGCAATCTATGGCCCCCGTTGGCTTGGATCTATTGACCATTGGGAATGACTAGTAATGACGCCACATTGTTATTCCATCATCACAACTAGCCAGTCATTTTAATGCTAGCTGAGCTCGTTAGATCTTCACCATTTTGTGGCTAAGCAGCTCCTTAGGCTGCCAGCTTTTAAGATGGGAATCATATTCCCCGGAAAACATGCTATTGATCTCAGATGATTCGATGTCAGCTACCTCCAGTTATAGGTAGCCTCCAGTGTGTTTCTCTACTCCATTTGTGTAGACAATCCAACGAAAACCCCATGAACATCTCATCAAAAAATCTGTTTCTTCATGTTTCTTCTTCTATTTGCATAGAAAATCCGACAAAATTAACACCAGCTACAGCTCATTTCTGGGTTTTTTTCACCATGTTTCGCCAGGAGAAAATGGCAGGCGACGGCCCCATCCCTTTGCGAATCATCTAAGCTATATATGAAACATATTAAAAACATGGTGGTTGTCAAAACTCGTATTTTCCATATATATATATATAATACATTATATATATATAGGTACATTTACCCACAGTTGGGTGATTGCTAGCGTAGATGTTGGGACATATTCCAGCATCATTAAATAGCATATGGAATAGCTAGCAATCACCAGAGGTTATCCAGCTCCCGGGCTTTGGGAGAAGGGCATGATTTAAAGAAATCCAGTGGAGGGAGCGGTCCGAGGGGTATTCTCATCTATTCTCATGTATTATCCATAATATATATACATATGTATATATATATATGTATATATATTTATATATATCCATATTCCATCATCTTCCTTATTTGATATTTCAAAATATTTTGAATGGGGAGCGAGGTGGAGCTACGCTCCTTGAGTTTCCCAAGCATCTCTGATAGTTGATCCATCCGGAATGTCCTGAACGCCAGGCATTCCAATGCCCGCGAGGCTGGATTTGTTTGTTCAAGTGATGTTCGTGTGTTTGGTTTTGCTTGTGCAATCCTATGTGTGTATAGTACATTAGCATTATGGTTAGTAAATTGTTCAATGTCTAAGCCACCGCGATTGTACCAGAAATCGTTTGTTTGCCATGGGAGATTTATTCTATTACATATATAGGTTTGACCACATTATCATGCCGTATCCCGACTTGCAAAACACATGGGCAAGCATCCCACTCGTAGTGGGGTCAGAAAGATGGTTGAGCAGGGATTCCATTGCTTAAAAATCTTCTGTGGGCACCCTGAAAATTCCCAGAATATTAGATTAAATATCATTTTCAGCATATTAGTGATGTTCCATGACCACATTGCCATGTGATGATATCCAGAATTAGGGTGAATCCTCACAGTGAAGCCGGGTTTTTTTCGCCCAGGGCGGTGCCAGTGAAACCCAAGACTGGTGGCTTTGCACTGTTGGATGCTCAGGATGGAACCAGAAAAACACGATGGAAAACTCGATGGGGAGATTCGCCAAAAATGCGGACTATATACATTACATTAATACCAGCATTACTATATGTACCCAGCATTACTGGCCTGTTAGCATAGGTCACCAATATTCACCAATTAGCGTCACTTTTTCTTTTGCTCATTGATGGGCTGGATTATGAAATCTCCACACAGGATGTCATTTGTTTCCCTGCTGCCAGGGTATACCGAGATTGCGAACACACACATCCCAATCTTAGAAACTACCAGACCCTGAATCTGAATTTTAAAGCACCACCTACACAAATGGAAAATGTAGGCACTTGTTGCGTGCCATCGCGTGTCATTCCCGTGTCGGTGACCCCCGTAAGGTGATGCCTTTTGGTGGGTACATAGAAAGGTGTCATGGGAAGTACCCACCAATTATGGGTACTTAGAAACGTGTCATTGGAGCTTCTGGGGTGTTACTGCGTGTCAAAACGTGTCGATCTTGACCATCTGATGTGAATTTCGCAAAAACATGAGCAAACACAACTGATCATCCCAGGGTATATTGGGGTGAGACTGGGGCGGTACCCTCAAGGGATATGGTTTGATTGCTTGATGTGATGAACCCTATGTTATCCTATATTATTATGATGTGTTTTTATGCCATCATTGACAAGTATTGCTAAGTACCCTCCAATTAGCGTTAGAGCCACTTTGAGGGCTCTGGTATATATATATATTAATATATATATATACAGATCTACAGATATATACATTACGTATATGTATATACATATTATAGTATATTATCTGGCTTGTATGGGTGGGGAATTTAGCCTTCAATCATGCGGAGAAAAGACCCGAATCCACGATGTGGTTTTTTCGCCATCGGTGCTGAGAATATGTTTTTTTGTCCATTGGATTCCAAGGTCAAATCCAATAAATTGGCACTTATTGGCCCTACTCCGTGGTGCAAAATGATCAAAATGGCTCCCATATGGCTACTGGGATGATTCATATCGTTTCCGGATTCATCCGGATTCTCCGGAATTGAATTGCCTCAGAATTTATATTCATGAATATAGCAGCACTAAAGGATACTAAACGTTGAACAATGTCATGGTTTTGGGATGTGTGCTTTTTCACCCGTGATTGTTTCGCCCGCTTCACCTGGAAGTCACTGGTCGAAGTCGCAGGTTGCACGAGTCAACGTCCGAAGAGGAGATCAGAATCACCGCAGCGTGGGTTGGGGCAGGGGTGACCTAAGCCTTGGTCCTCAGCATGGTCTACCTTCGGTCCTTCGGTCATTCACCTCTGGTCATATGAAGATGTGGAAAACGCCTATGGGTTGCCATTCGGAACATCAGAATAGAAATTTGAAATGGTGTTTTTGCCCCACATCTATTATATACTGGTTGGTGGTTTGGAACGTTTTTTATTTTTCCATATTATAGGGAATAATAATCCCAACTGACTAATATTTTTCAAAGGGGTTGAAACCACCAACCAGTATATGTCTATATGATATGTTAGTTTACCCTATAGGGGTAAGTATTTGGATGCGAGTACCTTCGAGAAGAATTGGATGCAAATGGAGCACACTTAGCCCTCGGTTCAGTATTTCATGGTCCCTTGGCAGGAATCCGAAGGGATAACCTGCAGGAGTCCCTCATAGTTGATGAGAAAAAACATCATCAAATCCATGATAAAATCCATGATTTTCAATGAGAAAAACCACGATTTTTCCCAGAAAAAACCACTCATTGGATTCCTTGAGCCCAAAATCTCCATATGAATTGGGCTCCAGCGGGACGGTCGTGACACACGTGCCTTTGCGGACGGAAGAATTGCGCCGGGGGCCCCGAAAAGCCCCGGGGGCGGAGCCGCACGGAGCCGCACGGAGCCGTGGGGATTGAAGCACTAGGAATGCAGGTGTTTGAGCACGGTTGGGACTGAGATGTGATTTTTATATGACTTTTCTATCAGATCATTTTTCTTTAATTTTTAATTGATTGACATTAATTGATTTGTAGAATTTTATCGATTTTTTTTGCGTGTTCGTTTGCAA
The DNA here is from genome assembly GCA_947184155.2 of Cladocopium goreaui. Taxonomy (NCBI): domain Eukaryota; class Dinophyceae; order Suessiales; family Symbiodiniaceae; genus Cladocopium; species Cladocopium goreaui. The sequence goes on along the minus strand of CAMXCT020001746.1, from coordinate 604,878 downwards.
CTAAATCACGGATTTTTGAGCGATCATCCCAGCATGGGTTGATGGTCTTTTTTGGGGGGATATCACATGTTGCATTTATTACATTAGCAATAGTGGAAGATCAATGAAGATCATGTATCATTCCTTTGGTGTATGCAAAATTCATCCAAATTTATCCAAATTCCAAGTTTGGATGATCTGGATGTGTTTTTGAATGACGGAAAGGATGCCCAAAGTACTAGAGACCAAAACATCCACAAAGGCGCCCACCAACTCAACATAGATCTCGGGTTTGCCAACCTAGAAATCCAATTATCCCGAGTTTTTGTGAACAGCCTCGACCATTTTGCCATAGAAATAGCGATGATCAGCAGCACCGCAGTCCTTTTTGTGGTCCGATTCCCTCATCGTTCTTTTCACGCGGCCTTGGTCCGCGGGACTCCGGGGACATGGCGCAGAATGTCAAAAGTGAGGCGGGGACATTCGATTCCTGTATATTTCCATGATATGTCCATTCTTTTCCCAATATAATTATTCCCATTAGATCCCATTAGATATATAATGATATATATTAGATAGTTATATATAATATGTTATATATTAGATTCCCCCATTTCCCATATGTTATATATTAGATAGTTATATTCACAATTGTATCCAATAGATACAATATATATATATATTGTCATTATTATTATTACTATTATTATTATGTTTTTCCCCATTATATATATATATATATATATATATCTTAGATGTACATTTTGCTAGTTCTATTCCCCCATACTTCCCACAGCGATGACAAGCCATCCGTTGACATGATGGGGATCCGGCGATCCAGCCGTTGACATCACTGACTGCAGTTGCAAGTCACTTGATACAGTTAAGACCATTTATTACTTATAACTGGTTATAAATGGGATTATACATTCTATAAATGGGTTATAAGTACTTATAACTGGTAAAGGGCCATAACTGTAAACATTGGTTTTTCCAATACCTTTCCCATAGGATCCATGGTGCTGGTATATATGGTAACATTGGGGGTATATTGATGGGATGTTACCATATATAGCAGCACCATGGATCCTATGGCCTTTGGTTATTTAACAGTTCGCCATGGAAAATCATCACTTTTAATATAGGTACATCATCTTTTAAAACATGAGTCATTTTCCGCTATGTTAAATAACCAGAAGGTAACTGTTATGGTTTACCACAGATAACTTTACCACAGTGTGGCAAACGGACGTACTTTCCATCCCCGTGTCCATCTTAGGGACGGTTTATGGCCAGGGTGTGGCACTCATGGCCAAGCCCCGAAATGAGCTGAGGGGCTTGGCCCCTTTGTTGAAAAACTGGTGGAGTTGAAAATCATGGAAAATCCCTGGGCGAAATGGCGGTTTCAACGGGAAAATGAAGGGATCATGGGGGTCCATATAAATCATATCATGGCTTACCCCAAAATGGATGGCTTAAAGCCGAAAATCCGAAAATCAAATGCATGATGTAGGGCTACCCCCCATCTTAGGACACCTCCAAATTCATGCTATCAACGGTGGCGGTGGATGTTTGCCACGTTTGATGACACCGGAGGGTCACCGCAACTAGTGGCCGTCTCCTGGTACAGGAGAAGTATCAGAACTTCAGTGACAGTGGGATGAGAGTCGCTCGAAGCACCAGCGAGTTTTCATGTTTCCATGGAACAATCATGGGAAAATCATCGGAAAATAATGGAAAATCATGGGAAGATGAAGAATCGCTTGAAAATGATGGGAATCTCTATGTCATTTCTGGGATAAGGGGGAAACAATCATTGGAAAATGAACAATTGTAGGAAAAACATGGAAGAATCATTGCAGAATGGCTATTTTAATTTGGGTTTAACCATGGGAAATTGGATACTAACCAGAAAAAATGATGGGTTTATGGGATCATAATGGTAAAAAGTAAAAGTAATATATATATATGTATATATATATATATATAAATGTGTATATATATATATGTATATATATATATATATTATATTTTTAATAATAATAATAATAATTATTATTATTATTTTTATATATATATATATATTACAGATTAGATAGATAGATAGATATGTAAATATCAATGATTTATCAATCTGGATGAATTCGATCATGACCTGAGGTCGTGACGTCACTGGAATGATGGGAATTGGATTCGGAGATTTTTCCCACATGGCCGTATCACGTTCGTGAATTACTATAAGTCAGCCAGATGAACGGTGGAACCATTGGGAACCCATCTGAAATCGGGATCTACAGAACATATATGTAACATCTTGATACATTATGTAACAATTAATTACTCATACTTACATGCGAAAAACACACATTAATAATATATATGTATATAACGGATATAGATATATATATGAAGGATACTATCACTAAGTTGCTTTATAACTGGCTTGACTGGGATCTATTGCAGATATATCGAACTAGTTAATGCGGGCTATAAGCCTACGTATAACTAGGGGGCACCACCTTGTGGCAATATCATTTTTCACAATAATTGTAATATCATATTTGTCCTCCTTCATGACCCTGATCTTAATAAGGGTATCAATATTTTTTTGATATTAATATATAATCTTATAGCATCCTTTGTCCATATACCCTTACTAATATAACTTTCACATGATCCCCTCATTTTCATCATTCGCGATCGTCGAAGGGTTTTCCCTGGATTCCCACAAGGTGGAACCCCCAACGTGGCGTTAAACGTTTCTTGGTTTATCACGCCCATGAATACGATGATTATTTGCGTAAACCATAGTGAAGGTGGAGTGATGCTCACCAACTTAGCTATCATGGTCATCAGCCATCAATTCCATGAAATCCCCATGTTTCATAGGAAAAAAAATCACCATTTTTCCGATGGTGATCCCATTAGATCCCATATAAATCCCATCTAGATCCCATGAAATTATCATAAAACATCATAAAACCTATGGGTTTTCCCATGTTTTTCCAATGGATTCCTCACCTTTTCCCATGTGTTTTTTAAACTTAGGATCGCGTTGCCGCAGTCCACGCTGCCGAGTATAGCATGCCTAAGGAGGCGCGCATCAGCGAGCCGTCATGGTGGGATTTGATCGGCATGGTGATTAATCGAATCAATTGAGATTTACCAACAAACAATATAACAACTATCGTATCTATAGACTATAGAGCTAACTTACTCAACCATGGGATGTTAATGGGATGTAATGGTGACTTTAAGGGGGTTTTGCCATCAATTATGGGGTTTTAATGGGGCTTGATGATAGTTTCCCTCTGGCAATTTGTTACATAGCTATTGAAAATGGCCATCTATAGTGGATTTAGCTACTAAATGTGCTTAAAATTGCGTATTATAACTATTCAACGTGACGATATTTTCCATAGCTATATAATAGTTTACGAGAGGGTATAGGATTGTTAAGATTATTCAAGGGGGTCGGGAACATTTTTTCTATGACGCTCAGCAGTTACCACAAAAATAGGCCTCATGGCCTTTTGAATATAGCTGAACATTTACCAGAGACTTACGAGCATTGGGGTTGAGGTAGTCTAAGCCAGCTGCTGGGATTGCCATTCAGGTACCTAAATTGGAGGTACCTACCATATATAAGGCATATGTCGCTGAGATTTCCAGGGATGTGCCCAAAAGAATGGAAATTCCCATGGTTTTTGGGGGTCAATGTCTCGACAAACGACTTATGACATCTTATGACTAGCTCGAGCCTTAAAATTGCCAAAGTGGTGAGATTTCGAGTTTTCTGAAAACAGAAAACTGGTTGGTGGTTTGGAACATGGTTTGTATTTTTCCATTCAGTTGGGAATTTATCCCAACTGACGAAGTCATATTTTTCAAAGGGGTAGGTATACCACCAACCAGATTATATAACTAGTTCGATATATCACCTATAAACCTTTACATCCCATTAACATCCCATAGTTGATGAAAACAGAAAACAGAAAGACCAAGGTCTTCCCCCTGGGATTTTTTGGGATAACCACTGTGATTCGCGGAAGAACTCAGGATGATCCCACGGAAGATCCCGCGTTGCAGCACTCGGGCTTCACGTCCAGCGGCTGGGACAAGTGCCCATTGAAGTTCCAGAGCGAAGGGGAACTGGATGGGGACTTAAGCATCTAAGTAGGATATATATATATATACAACAACTACAATATATAAGTTTAAACATGTTTAACATATATATATATATAACTGTGTGTATAGATATGTTGATGTATTTTAATCAAATGGAGATATATATCATTAATGTTGATCCTGGTTGCTGGTTTCAGATTAAAATATCTGGTTTAAGCATATTTTTCAAATGGCTCTTGCGCACCATGCGTGCTCGTTGCTCGCGACACGCACCCGGACATGACAGGCGCCGCACTTTGGGGATGGATCAAAATTTGTCAGCCATGGGACCGATTCGGTCGATGATTTTAGTATTGTTTTTTTTGACCACCAATCATTGGACATACTAAATACTAAAATCAATCATGATATGATAATTAGTTTCTTTTTTGTATTCTAGATGATCATTTTGGTATTAACAATCCAATTATTGGACTGCCCAATTTTTGACCACCCAAAATACCTTCAGGTCCTTTTCGCTCTATTGCATTCGCATTCGCATTTCGATGGTATTTGCATGCGCATTTCGATGCATCACTGCATCACCTCCTTTCATTTGTAGCACACCCTAACAGCTGAAGCCTATGATGCCTATGTCACAGAATTGGATGGGAACATTTTAACCGGAAACCCCTATATTTGATGGTAAAAACATGTAAAAACCGTTGAACACAATGGTTTCCATTAGGATTTTCCCTTACAGGTGGTGCCAGAATTATAGAACGGAGCCAGGAGTACAAAAGTACGGTAAAATACCGTACCTTCGTACTCCTCCGGATCCCGATTCCGCGCGGATTCGGATCCGTTCTATAATTAAATGTTTCCGTTCTATAATTATTTTTTTCCGTTCTATAATTATTTTTTTCCGTTCTGATAATTAAATTTCCCCGTTCTATAATTCTGTTTTCCCCCATTTTTCCCACATTTCCCATTTCGTTCTATAATTAAATTTCTCCGTTCTATAAATAAATTTCCCCGGTCTATATTTTCTGGCACCTCCATGTCTAAAATTAATTATAGAACGGAGAAAATTAATTATAGAACGAAAATGGGAAATGTGGAAAAAATGTGGGAACACAGAATTATAGAACAACATAGGACGAACAAGAATTATTGAACGACGAAAAAAGTTAGGAGTAAGTTAAGATACGTTTTGTTCATACGTTCCGAGGAAAACAGAATTATATAATATTATAGAACAACAGGGTACGGTAAATAACCGTACCTTCGTACTCCTCAACTTCCGTTCTATAATTCTGGCACCGACCATAAACCAATCCATTGACCAACTGGAAGTTGCGGTCCACATCTTCGGCAGGTACTACTTCTTCAGCAATCCGGCCAGTTGCGCCGGCCCCGGAAAAGGCGGGGCAGCTCAGCACTTGTATACAAACACACCATGACACACCCATATATGTCAATCCCTGAATAGATAGACAAATTGGACACCTGGAATTTACGGAAGAAAGACCAAGTCCTGGATCAAAACAACACGGGGACCCCTATGCCGCCTATACACCATGTTTCCGATGATCACACCACCATGCATTTAGCAAAATCACAAAAACCCAACATCAAGATTTCTACAAATATATAGCCAAATGGCCACGACCCATATACTGTGCCATGTTTTGACCATGGCACATGCAACGATTAAGCCTGAGCTTTCGGGTACTCCATGTCTGAACAGCGCCACATCAACCCACATCTAAATTTCTTGTTTCAATGGTTTTATTCTTGCGTTTCTTAGGCATTTATCAGGAGGCCACGAGGGAAATGTGTTTTGTTTTCAACCCTAATGGGGTAATGGTCCAGATGGACTACTGTATTATTTTTGGGACGGATTGAAACCACCGACCAGTCCCACTTCACTATTTATGCCTTGGTGATCCTTGGTGAACTTATGCTCACGTTTGACGGTAATATATCCAGGATTGAAAGGAACCCACACTTCTTGAGAAAGACTAGGGGCAGACGGGGCAGAATGCAGAATTCCGGCAATTGTCATGGTCGAGTTGGTGGAACCAAAGAAATGGTGAAAGTTACCAGTTTAAGGATGTGATTTTAGGCTTATAGGGAAGAAACCCCATTAAAGCCATCCGTTGCATCTAAAAAAGCATAGACATGTGGCGACAAATCCTTTCTCAATAGATGATTGAACACCTGCTTCTGTTTGCCCAAGATGTCCGAATTTCAGAGGCCGCCACAGGCTCCTAGAGCACCATGATGTCCCCAATAAAGGCTGGTTCAATGCCCATAGTTCCTCGCCAAAAGCTGCTTTTTCATCCCTGAACAAATTCCAAAAACTGAAATCCACATTGGTTCTTTTCCCATCTTTTCCCATTCCAATCCTCTTCCAACACCTTTTTTTTCCCGTTCGTGCCGAGGCAACCTGCACCCCACGGCGCGGCTGGGGCGCAACCGTCCAGCCATGAACGGACCCCAAACCTTCACCATTGAGGCTTTTACGCCACAGGTGGGGCGAAAGGTTGGAGATGTTCTCTAAGGGGATAAGGACCTGATAAGGATGGATAACGGAATTTTCATGGATCTTTGATCATCTTTGATCTTAGACTTTTTTTAAAATATTCAGTATTATGGATAATAAAGAGTTTTTTCTTTTATGCTATTGATTATTGATGTTGATGGGATTTTTAATGGACGGCAATAGGATTCTGAATGGAATTTTGGTCGGGTCTTCTAAACTTGCTGATGGCTTTGAATTTCCAGGGCCAAGTTTCCCAGGCAGCACGGGCCGACCCGCCGTCCCGTCGTCAGGAGTTGAAGCTGGCACGCATTCGCATTGAAAAGAAGGGTGCACGCCTCTTGTCGAAGTTACGACGATCTGGACATGTCCTGCTGAATCTGCTGAGTGATTTTCATGACGAAATGACGAAATATGTGGATTTTTAGAGTGGGAACATCATGAGTCGATCAATATACCATTTGAATGGAGTGTAATTGGTTACCCTCCAGTAGATTAGAACAGCAATGCAAAATGCTCATGTTTCACAAAAAAACACTTTACCTTCTTCATGGGCCAGTGTCCATGACAAAAGATTAAACTACCTGATGGTATCGGCCCCAGCATGGGATTTCATGGGTTGTCAACCATTTAATTCGCTAAGCCGTGCAAACCAACCTGTGCAAGTTTTGGTGCTTTTCGGGTTGCCGCACTGTCTGGTGAGTTTTGTCCTTGGCACGTTTTGGTTCTCACAGAAAAGGGCATGGCTTGCAAATTGCGGGCGGCTGAGGTACCACCTATGCCGAGTCCTATAGCCAATTTGCCCAGGCAGTGCATGGCAGTTTTGGGCGCTTTTTGGGCACCTGGCTTTTTGGGTGGCAATGGGAAGAACATGGACAACCATCAGACCCACATGGGACCCATTGGATGTGACTCAACCATTGGGAAAACGATATAAGAAATGAGGGGCTCCTTGGGCACGCATCACATCACCGTTGGGCATGATTAAGAAACATATTATAGTTGATATGTGTTGAACTGATCAACATCCAATAGTGTTCACTGATAATAGTCAATAGTCAGTCTATGTAATATCAGTCAACACTATTGACTATTAGTCATCAACTTAAGTGATGCTTGGCACCCCCAAGAAGGGAGGAACATCACTGAAGGTGGGTTACATTTCCTGGTTCACATCCGAAGCTGAGTGATGTTTCCAGTCCCATTTGGGGCTAACCACCATTTAAAATCATTGAATAACCTGTTGGGCATGCTTTTCGGGCTCCTAAAAGAGATAGTTTCTCGGCGTAGGACGTTATAGATTTTGTTTGCCTCACCATCTTCATCTACCTACTTCATCCTTGGGTCCAGCCATCCTTAAATGCGTAAATTCAAGCTAAGCCAGGCCATCGAATGACACATTTATTATCCCATGAATATCACTTCAAGAGTGAAGTACGGGCACCATGTTTGGTCATCAATATCAGCTTTATCAATACTGAAAACCAGCAAAAACACAATGTGTCAGTGTCAATATCAGTTGTATCGTTATTAACATCTCAATTAAAAACAAGTTCAATCCAATTCCCACATATTAATCACCCCGATTGTATGGTCCCAAAGATGTGGTTTCATCTCCCCAAAAAATACACAAACATGGACAAATCGGTTTCTCGGAGGTTTTTAATATTCATAAATTCACAAGGGATTATATCTCCCTTCCCCCCTTTGATGGTTAGTTAAACCCCATACATCCCACTAAATCCTATAGGCTATTAATTCCCAAGAAAAAAGGGAACTATTTCAATACGAAGCTGTCCGAAAAAAGGGGGAAAACCACTTTAAATCATTGATTTATAGATCTTCCATATTTATAGATTTACAGATTTTTCCATATTTATAAATTGTCCGTATATTTTTCCACCTAGTAAACCTTCCAGCTGTTGGGGTACATCCCTGACGTTTCAGGAGTTCGACCTCCGTCATGGGGCCCATCGAGCGTCCCAGCGGCCATCGGATCATGATGCTTGGCCAACTGATTTTGTGCTGAATAAAAAATTGGAGACCTATGTAGTATAAATATGTTTTATACATATGAAATATATCTATAGAATATGTATATATATATACAGTGCATGTTATTGTTTTGCAAATATATTATATATATTTACATATGAAAACAAAATATGTTAACTGTCTGTCTATATATATATGTATTTATGTGTGATTATGATGATTATGTGTGTGTGTTTTATATACGGATATTGCAAGGTTGATCCAAGGCCACGACCTGACAACGGGAGATTCCGAAATGGCCTTCACTTCAGCATTTCTACTGCTTCGCTCAGGAAGCAAGCAGCTGCGACGGGGCAAAGCATCTCGGACACCCTGCAGCAAGCGGGCCTGGGTGCCCTCAATCGCTCGGCGCGGAGTCCACAGCTGGGGACTGACCTTGTCAATGGCAAATTCCATGGGAATGGGACCCCTGGGAATGTCAATGTAAATCTGAGTGTTTGAAGATGTTTGAAGATGTTGCTGAACAAGGGAGCTGGAGATTGTGAGCCTGCTTTAATCTGCTTTATTTTTGTCATTCAGTATTTATATATGTCAGCAAATTGTTGGGCAATCCTTGAGATAAGTATCATCATGCAGTGGTGCCATTTTTCCACCTAAGGGGCTTTGTGATTCTCGATTTCCCATGGGTTTTTACCCTCTGGTAAACAAACATAGCTATTGAAAATGGCATAGAAATAGTGGATTTACCATGATTTACCCATTAAACATGGTGATGTTCCATAGTTTTTTGTATGTTTACCAGAGGGTACCATGGAAATATGGGGAGTTTCCAAGCCAATTTTCCTTACACCGATCCAATGACGAGGCCAGCGCCTCTGAGATTCTGGCGGGTCCCATTTGCGCGCCGCACATGGGACCGCATTGGCCACCCCCCGGGCCGGAGCGGCCAGACCCGTTGAAGACGCGCAAGGCGCTAGCGTTGGAAAAGACATAAAACAAACACACACACACAAAGTCATACATTGATTATTATGTATATTTAAAGCATGTTTATATATATATGTATGTATTTGCATATGTGTTTTGCATTTTTTGCTTATTTTAAAGATGTGTACACACACAGATATGTATCTATCTATCTATCTATCTATCTACCTACCTATCTATCTATCTATATATCCATCTATCTATCGATCTATCTATCTATCTATTTATCTATCTATCTATCTATCTATCTATCGATCTATCGCTCTATCGATCTATCTATCTATCTATCTATCTATCTATCTATCTATCAGCCAATGGTTCATGTTGGTTGGGATCAAGGGGATCATGATCTAACCCCGATCAGCTAAACAAACGATGCCATGGGGAGTCTCTAAGCAGGTGGTGTTTCTTCAATTTCTTCCGAATGTTTCATGACGCCAAATCCCATATTTTTTATATATTTTTGGGATCTAAGATCCCACTGTTCATTGGTCAAATCCTCATTTTTCGTTAGTAAACTTACTGGTGCTAAACGCAGGGAATTTTCGGGAATGATCCATTTCATCACTAGTAAGTTTATCATCCCAGCAACCCCATTCCCAACCCATCCATTCCCTACGTTTAGAAATTCCTCATTTGGTTGGTGGTTTGGAACATGTTTTATTTTTCCATATATTGGGAATAAGAATCCCAACTGACTTTTATATTTTTCAGAGGGGTTCAAACCACCAACCAGTCATCTTTCGTTGGTAAATCCTATCATGGTCGACTCCGCCAGCTTCGTTGAGCGTCAGCTGACAGGAGCTGATGGCCTGGGGAGACCACCGAACCTTCGTGGAGCTCCATGCCAAGGATCGCAAGGCGGAAACCCCGATGGCTACCGTAAATCATGGGAAATCCCTGGGGAAAATCCTCAAAAAATATGGAGGTCTAGGAAAAACTGTAGGAACATGAGGGCAAATCTGGGAAACTGGTAAAACAATCTCATGGGAAAATCCATGGAAGCCATTGTATTCTATTCTATTCCATTCCAATATCGCCCATTATACAAGGTGGTACCCGCTAGTTATGTTTCTTGCTTTGGCCAACCCCCCATGAATTATCGATGAACAAAAATTCTTTTTGGCATTGGCAACCCAAAGTCATAGAATATGCCATGGAAATCTGGAAATATGATGGAACTCTCATCCTAGACACACTTTTCGGCATGTTTTTGGGGATTGCTAATAGATATGTACAAGGTGATGCCCCAGTACGTTGGTTTATTTTAGTATAGGTCCAGTGGATTTAAGTGGGACTTATGGTATATATATATATAGATATATCAAACTCAAACTAGTTAATTGGGTTCCTAAAACTCAGAACTGGGGGCACCAGCTTGTACACAACAGGTTGTACAATCGAATATGATGGGGTATAGTGTATAGATACAGATCCAATGATAGAAAATGAAGAGTTTATGGATAGCTTATGGGATTCAACCATGAAGAATGCGGTCAAGCGTCAATACAAAGTGGTGCCTCCAGACTGAGAAAAGTTGTTGGTTTAGTCTCACCTAGTTCGATATCTCTACGATACTGGCACCATAAACCGTCATAAACCATAGTCTACATAACGCAACTTAGCAAAATAGGGTCATCACCTTGTATGATTTCCCTCGTGCAGGGGGCCCCCAAGTCATTACAATTTCAATGGCAGACGAGCTTTGGTCCAAATCTTGAGACGCACCCTGTAAGTGATCCGTGGGATGTGGGTCTTTTCCATGGATTCATTACCTCCCATAGCTTGAAACATGTTGAAACGTGGAATTCACTCAGGGACCCAGGGGCCCATAGGGGCCCAACCTGGGGGCCATGCTCTAAATCTGGAGGCACCTGACGAGATTTTCTACACAATTACCAGCATTCCTTGAGAGGCGGGGCAATGATTCAGATGTTGATTTGCCAATACACATGCGTTTTCTATATATACATATATATTATCAAATATTATTTTTTTTTTCATATCATGTGCTATCCATTTGTCATATTTTGTCATCACTTATCTCGGATTTCACGTTTTTTCCAAAAGTTGATGCCTTTCAGGGGTCTCTTTTCGACCTGTCGGGATGGTTGGGATCAGGCTGACCATGGCAGACGTCTCGCCCAAGGCGTAGATGGATCAGTGGCAACATTTTTTGGGGGGCGAAGGGGGGCCTGCCGAGTTTGCGGCTTGAAGCACTTGCGTTAAGACATTTTTCCATGGAAAAAGGTTGGTTTCTTGCCTCCGCCTGACTGAAATGATCGTTAGAGGCCACTAGTTGACTAAATTCTTTGGAAACTGTCGCTCAGCTTGCTCTCAAGATCATTTTTGGTTCAACATATTGCCCCAAAATCCGGCATTCCTAAATCCACTTGTTGATCATCATTGCAATTTGGGGTGTGCGCACTCTATTTTCAGACCTTTATGCAGTGCGTTGGCCCAAACAGGCAGGCCTAGCATGATGGCACCCTTTTTGGGCTCTGCAGCCTGTACCAACCATAGTTTAGCAGTGAATCACCGTGGAACACCATTGTGGGTAGCACATGGTAGCACTGGGCTGGGGTTGCTCAAAAATCAGTTTATATAGATGGAACACATGTTTTCTTCACTGTCCACTTCTAGAAATCCTTGTATGCGCTGCTGGATATTAAAGGCTAATTTCACAGGTTCGGCGGTTCGGTGTCTAAGAAAAGCTATGGCCAAGTTGGGGGTGCCATACAGTGCAGGAAGTCGGATGGTGACTTCAGGTTTTGAGGCTTCAGCAAATCTATGGTCAAGACAACCCACTTGACGTTCATCTTAGTAGCTTCACAAATCTACCTTTGGAGGCGTGTTCAGATCATTTCAGATCTTGAAGCAGCTGCAGCTCCCAAAGACTTTGGAAAATTACGATGAAGGGCACCCAGATTTCTTTCGGGCCTAGGATTTTCACGGATTTTCTATCCTAAACAAAATCAGATGCCTTCAAAACCTGACTCCATCCTTTGGTTTCACAATTCCTGAAGGGAAGTTGAGGCAACACGACGCGGGACCGCGCAAGATCGCGTATTGGAAAAAGAAGAGCAAAGTCCGCAGCTTTCTGCGTCACTGGTGAATCCAGAGCAGTTTGTGAAGGGAGAAAGGGAAGTCAAAGCCATGTGCTTTCTTAAATGTAAAGTAATATATAATAAGATTCCGCGTGCATGTGAGAAGCATGATTTTTGTGCACGTTTAAAAAACAAAAAAACATTTGATAAAATATCTTTTAGATTGCCTTGTCCAGTGGGACAACATTATCATATGTTATATCATTACATTATATAAAGGACGGCAGATCCACTGACACCAGGTGTGGTCATTGCGACATATGACATATCTCCCTAGATCTCGGCAGTGAGCTCCAAAATGTTCACAAAAGATGCCTTGGTGGGAATTGCATTGGTTGGTCTGAAATTGTGAAAGTTCAACAAAAACCATGGGTTTTATTCAAGGACACGCAAGTCACTTGCCCGCCATTGTTTCAAAGGAGCGTGTAACAAAAATAAAACGCCCGATATTCCGATGGGGAACCCAGGATCACTTGCAAACCTGGAACATATGGGTGGAGACATTATATAATATATGGATATAATATAATATATATATATATTATAATATATATATATATATGTATGTATGTATATTATGATATATATATATATATGTGTGTATTTATTTTAGTTTTATTTACACATGCTACATTTTTGGGACGCCCCGGTGGCTCATCCCAGTGGATTTCAGCGGACATTGCGAAGTCACTGGGGTGCAGTGACGCGCTTACAAACTGTATATATATATGGTGAATATCAGTGAATATACAGTTAAGGCCATGGCTATTACTTATAACTGGTTATTTCTATGGGATTATACATTCTATCAATGGGGTGACTTGTTAGTACTTATAACTGGTATTTCGGGCCATAGTTATAAGTACTTATAACTGGTAAAGGGCCATAACTGTATGTATATAGATATATGATGGAGGTTTCCTAAAATGAGTGTACCCCCAAATCATCCAACAGATTACTTCAGTATTGAAACCGGTGACTTGGGGATCCCCCAGAAGCGTCACTGGGACGAGGTCGGTCGCATGTCTTTCAAGGAGCAGGCCCTGGGTTTCCTGGGATCCCTGGGATTTGGAGGTTTTTACGATCCAAAACGGTGATTTCATGATGGATTTCACGGGATTTCACTATCAACAAATGGTAAAAAATCATGGGATTTGATGGAGATTCAATGCGATTACAGTTTTTCCCCACCTGCCAGGTGAGGGTTGTTAGATTTTCTGTCAGTTGTCTCCTCCTGCCTCCTGCCTCGTCCTCCTCCTCCTCCTCCTCTCCTCCTCTCCTCCTCCTCTCCTCCTCCTCTCCTCCTCCTCCTCCTCCTCTTGCTCCACTGCGATCCATGTCAGTGTGCCCTGCCGGACCTCAACCACGACCATCCACGTCAGTGTGCCCTGCCGGACCTCAACCACGACCCTCGACGCACAGTGTTCCCTGCCGGACCTCAACCGCGAGTATCCACGCCCAGTGTTCCCTGCCGGACCTCAACCACGACCATCCCCGCCCAGTGTTCCCTGCCGGACCTCAACCACGACCATCCACGCCCAGTGTTCCCTGCCGGACCTCAACCGCGAGTATCCACGCCAAGTGTTCCCTGCCGGACCTCATGTAGGAAGATAAAATGTCAGATAGAGTGCCAGAAGATTTGCCAGGTAGAATGCCAGAAAATATGCCATATGCCAGATAGATATGCCAGAAGATATTCCAGAAGATATGCCAGATAGAATGCCAGATAGAATGCCAGATAGAATGCCAGAAGATATGTCAGAAGATATATGCCAGATAGAAAGCCAGAAGATATGTCAGATAGAATGCCAGAAGATATGCCAGATAGAATGCCAGATAGAATGCCAGAAGATATGTCAGATAGAATGCCAGAAGATATGCCAGATAGAATGCCAGAAGATTTGCCAGATAGAATGCCAGAAGATATGCCAGATAGAATGCCAAATAGAATGTCAGAAGATATGTCAGATAGAATGCCAGAAGATGTGCCAGTAAGAACATGTATAAATGTCATGGTGGGGATCACACGAAGTAAAGTAATTTGTTTTTGTGTTTTACTTGGAGGATTGTTCACGGATTTTCTCAGCGGCTCGTTTTTTGGGGTTATGACTGACCCTTTTTCTGACCCATTTCGAAATGGGAGAATCCACCGGATGGGGACTTATCTTCACCAGGGTTATTAACTACATACTATAAGTGGGATGATCCTCCAGGTACACAGGTTGGACAAATTGCAGTGACAAATACGTTTGGAGATGTCCTAAAATGCGGGTTTCAATACTGAAATGGTCTACTTTTTATTGATTTGGGGTACCCCTAGTTTAAAAAAAAAACATATATAATATAAGTTTTATCAAAACTTGTTTAAATACGGTCAAAGCCGATCATAACTGCCGATTCGATCAGAAACTGATGGGTTTTACTTCCGTCAGAGCTTTGGGAATTCCACCCGCACAGTGGTTAAAACCAGCACGCCTGTTGGTTGACTTGGCTCGGTGTGGGTTCATAGTCGTTGAGTGGATGAGATGTCTGACATGGCTTGGTTCGCTTGCCGTTTGGTCCACCATAAATTTGCCGCGTCACTGAGCTCAGAAGGTCATGCCCGGCAGCAAGGTGGAAATCCCAGAGTTGGATAGACCTCTCATAGCTGGATATAGCTGGGCGCATGTGCCATGGATGCCATGGATGAGTAGAAGTCACTGAGACCGGCACTTTTGGAGTCAGGGGGCAGCTTCTGAAGTAGGTCAGCATCCATACCCCACCAACCAATGGCCTTGGTCACCAACGCATTCCCGAAAAATGACAGACTGTGACCGACTCATCTCAACCCTTACCCTGCAATAAACCCCCATGAAAACCCATGTTTTCTATGGAAAATGATCTACACATTGAGGGGTTTTCCAGATCTATGACGGTTTAGGGGGACGCCATTGGGCACCATGGTGGATGGCGGCCGGTCTCCGACTTGGTCTACTGGGCCTGGTTACGGCGCACTTTGAGTTTCCCATCAAGCGTCTTGGCAGTGACTGGTGCGGATGCAGTGAGTGATACACTGATGGGATTGGAGAGCTTCACGGTGGGCGTACACATGGTCTACCATCATACCTGGTTACATCCCGCCTCAATAGAGTAGGGTATTCCTTTTCGTCTATTGCTAAATGTACCCCACATATTAAGAACTAGGGCCCGTTTTCAATTTTGGGAAATTTGAACTTGGCCAAATTGACCCCCTTTAGACAGCAAAAATGAAGGTCCCATTTGAGGGTTTCACCTCATAATGAAAGCTATTCAACACGGTGTTTTTCTATGACCCTTTAAAATCAAACATGTCAGAATCTGTTTTCTAAATGAAGGTTTTTTTAGTTTAACCTTCGAAATCCATGTTTTGTCAATATTCTAATTAATTTTTGAAAAGTGATTTAATCGATTTTGAAATAGAACAAGTATGTGTTTTGTTATAAATCAAAGTGCTTGATTCAATAATTGGGGAAAGCTTCGACATCCAATTTTTGGCAATATGATCGTATATGTTGATAGGAATTTAATTAATTGATATTGAAATCGAAAATTCTAATGTGTTTCTGTGGCTTGTCATTTTGTATTTGAGGGAAGCTTCGCATCCTAATACTAAGTACCCTAACATTAACAACTCCGGGTGTTTATTATCAGGGGGATGGAGCTGTTTAGCCGTCCGGCGGCGCCTGGTTAGGGGGATCTGGATGGATCTGGCGGGTGTTTTTGGAAGGTGTGCTGCCTATGTTTCTCTGGGGCATTTGAACACAGACATGGTTGGGAACTGACAAATCATGGGATGGTAAGTATGGTGTGACAAGAAAGTTGTATAAAGTTGCACCAAGAACTCTTCTTGGTGCGCCATGGCGTCCAGTTCCGGGGATCAAAATCGCGCAGTGCTTGCGCGAAAAAGAGCGCTCAGGACAGTTGGCTTCGTTTCAACATTCTATGTGGCATATATGGTATACAACAACACGTACCCTCTGGTAATTTAACATAGCTATAGAAAATCACCATTTTTCATTGAAAATCCACTGTAAATGGTCATTTCCAATAGCTATGTTAAATTACCAGAGGGTACATCACCAATCTTATGACATATCTATTTAAAGACGATACATGACAATAAGTATGGCATATTTACGGGTTAGCATACTTGAAATGATTTTAAGGTTAGCAACGCACCAGTTGGAGACTGGCATCGTTTTTGCCAAACTGTGTTTTTTGTCCGAGGCAAACTTTGTACAACCACCTCTACTATCGCAGTACCTTGGCCCATCGGTTAGGTACCCAAGATGAAACATCCCCTAACTGTTTGTGGGAAGTTTCACCATTCTGTTGTTGACTTGTTTGTGGTGTTATTGGTGTATCCATTACATTAGATCTACTATAGTTACTGGAATATGATGTATTGATCCGAAAAATTCTTGTGATGCTTTAGCAAATAAACTATAGATCTATTCTGGATCTATAGAATCTGGGGGTCCCAAAGAATTGGAGCTGTGGGATGGTGATGATTCCCATTGTCAAGTTCAACCGAGAAGTTGCTGGGTGTACTACGGGTGATGTATCATTCCTAGGTGGGACTATTGTTCAAATTCAGGTTGGAACGAGTTCTAGCCAGCCAATAGGGTCTTTGGTAGCCGCTAAATGGGTTTGTTTGAAAGTGGAGTCCAAAGGGCACATTTGGAATTCGGGCCTGCAGTATTTTCAGACACACTCAAACAGGCGCGTGCCCGTTTATAAACCAACTCATCCATACCAAAAAGCATAGTTAAACCATAGAGCATAGTTAATTTTCTATATATATATAACCAAAAAGCATAGTTCATCTATGTGATCGATCTATATAGTGACAACCCACTTAGCTATGGAAACTGTGGTCACTTGGCATCAGCTATCGCAACAGCCGTGGGCCGAGGTTACGTGCAAGACTTGTGCGTTGACATTGTGCAGTCTGATTCGAAGCCTTGCTCCGTGTGCCTTGGGAGTTGGCGGACGATGGCAATGCCAAACCATGGGTATACCATTGGGGGTTCAATACTAAGTCATGGTCTAATGACTGGATAATAGGTACCCCCTATTTTTTAGGAAACCTCCATATATTTTCATGCAATATGTATGTATGGTATTGATTATATATTGATCTGTGTTTATGTGCCTGGAACCTGAGAAAATCACCATCTTCTCATGGTCAAACCTCCATGTTTCATGGTTAAATCCACATGTATCATGGTGAACTCCCGATTTTCTGTGGTGAAACCTCAATTTTTCATGGCCCATAGGATCCATGGTGCTGGTATATATACTAACATAAAGGGGATATATTGATGGGATCCATGTTACCAGATATAGCAGCACCATGGATCCTATGGGTGGTGAAATCCCTTCATGTCTCAGATCGGAATCTGTCGCTGCCTTCAGGTCACAGGATTGTTCCCCGCTGCTGCGCTACGACTGCGCCAACTATCAGACCTCGAATGTCAGCGAGGTCCATTGGATCGCGGGGGAGGTTTCCTGAAATAGAGGTACCTTCGACACCATGCGTTTCAATACTCAAATGGTTTTTTAACCGGTCCAATTTTGGATAATCTTGGGTCTCCCCATGTTTGAAAGCTTCCAATATATGGGATAATGTTTGTTAATGTGTGCAAAGCAATGTCATAAACCGCCCAGTTTTTGGAGGGTTTATATAACCATCCCTCAAATTGGTAAATTTGGGATGCTGACGTGCCAACTACCTGGTCATGTGGTCAGGACGAACCACAGAAAAAAATTGGAGAGAAGCCAGCACAGATGGTGATGTCAGAAACGAGAGTTGGGATTGAACCCGCAAAACGGTGGATTTGTAACCACTTCGTGGTGATGAAAGCGCGGTCAATATGTCGTGTTTTTTTTGTTTAACCAACATTCAATGATGGTGATTCATTGATTCATGGTGATGTAACCAGCAGCTTTGGGACAAGCCCCACCACATCAGCAGCTTACAGCTTTAGGATGACTGGGGATGGTCTGATTTTTTTTTCTGGTTCAATCTGGATGGTCTCTGTTGCAAATGGGGCTATCTAAGATGACCAGCATTTTTTGGGGTTTTGCTCCTATCCAATGCAAGATTAAGCACGTAACACACCTTACCAGATATTTCTGGTATATCGCTACCAATCTTCGGTTGGTGAATGAGGTGATGTTCGGTGAGACTCCTGGGCTGCTGATGACTTTGGAAGGGTCCGAAGTGTTCGGGCAGTGGGGGAGGGAGGTGTGACCCCAAAGACGCGGTTACATAGAGCACTTTGGAGAACTAGCCACTCCAGCAAGACACCAAGATGGTTTTACTAGCTGAAACATATGGTAGTTCAACCGGCAAGGGAAACATACTGTAGCTGTAAGCAACAATGGTTTTCATGGCTCGGGAATCTTCATCCAAGTGGCTTTTGAGGGATCCCGGTTCCTGAAATGTCACTTAAAGTTTTGTGATGTTTCTTATGAAAACACTCTGGCTCAAAAGCATTCTCGATATTTGCTACTCGTGGACACCCACCATTTAGGCTGTTACATATATATATATATATGTGATGTATAGAATGCTATTGTCTTATACTATGTCTTTGTGTATGTTTATCATTGATGCAGCATTCTTTCTGCAAATCTTCTGGCTCCATCTTTAAACGAAGGACGGTGCAGCTGTCGTCGCTTCAAAGCTGCGGGGAGGGCACTTGCCCTTGGTGCACGTGCCTGGACGAAACCATGGCGTAGCCAGGGGAAGGGATGAATTTGATCCCCCTAATGAATGATTAATAGATATTATAGTGGTTAATGGTGTTTGATAATGGTTGATAATGGCTAATCATGCTAAATTTTTGATGGTTGCTTTAACTGATGTGTAATCCCATCTCCCAATTGAAAAACACCTCCTAAATGGTTTCAACTAAGTGTAAACCTATCTCCTATTGAACCATTGTTTCTATGGGGTGTTGGGGGAAAGGATTAGAACAAAGGGATGACTCTGCTAAAATGAAGCAAAAGTAGGAACCACAAGCAGCATGTGATTGCAAACTTCCTGATTCCTGGGTTCCTATGAATGGGTAATGAATGGGTCATGTATATAGACAAGAACAGATCGTTGCTAAGCAGGGAGGAAGCGTCGAGACCAAAGGATAAGTCCCATGTTTCATCGGATTTATAGGGACCCCCTGATGGGACCCCATTCCCATTTCATCTTCCCATGAAATTCCACCAACATTTGTTGGTTATTTTGGAGGTTGATATGGATCAAGTGCCAGGGTGACCCACGTCGGTGATTTTGATGTTTTGCAGTGAGGAACCATCAGAGCTGTGTTGGGCCTATGGCGGAGACAAACCTGCAAGAGTTGACGGCAGGACGCGGGGCAAATAGCATTGCTTCTGGCAAAAAGTCTATGAAAAGTCCATGGCCTACATGGCTAGCTGGGAAACCCCAATGGCCCAAATGAACCATCAATGGGGGATATTCCAAATTGCCACCCTCTGATTACCGGAGGGTAGACCTCCCAGTTCTGATGTTGATTCAGAGACTGCCCAGTCTCCACCAGCCATCATGCCTCTATCGGATGAACCGGATGGCCATGGTGTCAACCCACAGATCCGCAGGAAGTTGCGTCCGGTGGGAGTACAGCACTCAAAACAGTTCGGAGGCATTTGAGGCTGGTCAGGGCATGTACCGACGATTTTCCCTAGAAACCTCCGTTTGTTTCGGGGATTTCCTATTACCACATCTGATTACCGGAGGGGAATCCCAACATATCCCAAAATGAGCAGGTTCAATGCTATTTCAAGGTTCCTGCGGGGTGCTTGCTCTCATGTGAAGGGAAACTGCAAGGGAAACATTTTTTTAAACTGATAGACAACAGACGTGCTGTTACTTAAAGATCGCATCATTCTGTCCCATTTGGCTGTTTGTTCGTCAAAATGCGAAGAAAAACCCATGTCTCCCGGGGTCTTTGTGGTTGTGGCCTGCCATACCTGCGCCCCTGTCCGTGCGCCCCCCCGGGCAATCTCCATAGGATTTCTTGATAATTTATGTTGTTTTATTTGTCAATTGCACCGAAAGAAGTACCACAGAAACATTATATAATATATACCTGCAAATTGAACATGTATCACGACATATTATGACTATTGATGGCTAAGGGGGGATTATGCCATGACTCTTGTATCACCATGTATTGTTTCCCACCACCCAAAGATCCCAGGATATCCCAATCATTGTTACTGCATGGGGAATACGTGTGAACACATCAGAACATGTTTCCCAACAAATATCACAACATATGTTGTGTTTTTTTTTGCCAAAAAAAAACAAAGTCGGGTTCCCTTTTTACGAAATCGCAAAGTTGGGGGCCACATAACTCCGATTTAATTATGGTTTGTATGCATCTTTACGAATGCTTACAACATCCTGTAACTCTAGTATTCATGGGTTTATAAACCAACATAAACCAACACACATCATTGCATCATTGGAGGGTCCCAAAGTCATGGTGGTACCCCCAGTCATCCACTCCAGCTACCAGGTTTTTGTAGGCGCCTTCGGTGGCACCCCGGAGCGCCTTGTGGCGTACGAGTTGAAGCGTGGTCTCGCCCAGGCCGAATGCTACGGTTGGGCTGGGCCCCCCAAAAGGAACAACGGAAACGAAGGGCCGGAGGTTGTTTAGTAGACATGTATGGTGATATTCAAGTCGTGTAGCTTGAAGGTTGATCCATAGTTAGCTCAGTTGGTGTGTATAACGCGACTAACGATAAAAAAATGTCTATGTTTGAGATAGTGGTGTTTATAAGTCAATTTTTAACTGCCATTAATGTATGACTGCCATGAACCTTGCTGGTAGATGTTTCTAAGATGATCCACGGGAAGGATAACATGGTGGACATGATGTATGTTTGAAAGCGAAGATGGAATCCAAAAACATGCTTGTATATGCTTGCATTTGTGTTGAAACGTCATGGAATAGAGATGGATATCTAGTTTTGGACAGTACTTGTACCTGTAAATTCGCATTGTAGGACTTGAAAGGGATCCAAATCTTACCCCGTTTCTTATGGCTTTCTCTGCAAACCTGGGATTGGATTGAAACTGGTTGCGATCCTTCCAGCATAGAATCATGTGGATACATGTTAGTTGCTTTGTAAGCCCCATTACAGATATATCTACCACAAACTATAGTTAACTACTGTAATATTAGTAACTGTATATAGATTCCCTAGTTACCAACCAACTCAATCATCTACAGATACCATAAACCATTCTTCAGCTAGTTACATGCATCAACTCCATCCACCTCGTCGGAACTCGGGGCCAGGATTGGTCCTATGGTCAAGTCCAAGTGCCCAACGATGGCAAGTTTCTCTTGCGCCCGGAGCCCTGCGGGGTTTTTCGAAGGGGACCCCATGGCACCCCCCCCTAAGTCTGATGGTTGAAAACCGTGCGTTCCCAAAATTTCGACAAATTTAGCAAGACATGGATAGAACTGGCGGATGCCGATGTTACACAATGATGGATGTAATATGTTGTAATGTTGCATAAAATGGGGTGGATATACCACCGTCTCAGACGCAGCCATTGGGAGACTGACCATGAATACACATGGTTGGAGTAAAATTACCGGTGAAGCCTATCCAAGATTGCAGAAGTTGCTGCGCAGCTGCGGCGGAGTCAAATATGGAGCAGGGCACGGCACGATGATTCCCAAGTTTCTTATGAGTTATCGGATTTCTATGGGGGCTGAATAGCCATAGTATGGATATGATGCGAGCATGATTATGGTGCAGTTGTTCTCGGTTTGCGAAGCCTTATGCTCCATGCATGGTATATGTAGCATACTTGACATGTTTGACAGGGCCATGTTTGGGGCATGTTGGCAAATACTTCAGCACCATGTTGGTTGGTGGTTTGGAACATTTTTTACTTTCCATAATATATGGAATAATCCTTCCCATTGACTAATATTTTTCAAGATGGTTGAAACCACCAACCAGCATGGATCATTTGGGTATCTTCTTACTTTTTGGGTATCGGTGGGAACATGTGAGAACGGTGGGAACTGCCGCGCCATCAGCGCGGGTACCCAAGATGCTCACGGATTTCCAGCAAAGAATGTGACCCCATGGCATGGTGAAAACAGTGCTACCGTAGCAGACCCTCTAAGTACCTTCAGAAATGGGGTCATATAAGTCATATAAGTACTACAAAATGGGACTTTTACAGCATGTTATACACTATAATTTGTTCATATGTTCCATGGGTATATTGCATGGGTATTAAGAGGTCTAAGTAAGAATTCTCCTAAGATTTTCATCAAGTTTCATCCATGTTGATCCATTTTCCCAAAACTTCTCCAGTTTTTTGCCAGGTTTCTACTTGGCCTCCTACGATTCCTCCGGTGGCGGCATCGTGGGCTCCTCTTTACGGCTCCGCAACGTCCGGTCTCAGAACCTAGGGCCATCAATCTTTGAGAAATCGATTATAATTATGATGCTTATATAGTGACTAAAAATGGTTGATGATGCGCCCGCGCCACTAAGAATCCGAAAAAATCGCTGGTGGGGGCGCACGCGCGCGCGCGGACCCAATGAAAAAGGGTTGAAACTTCCGGGAGATCACCCACTGAATAAGATAATGGTTAAATTGGTTAATGATGTTTGATCTCATCCCTCTAATATAAAAAACATAAACACACCCCCTAAATTGATCTCTAAATGGTCCAATTATGTGGAATTCCTAAAGCATGGTTTCTAAGGGGAGGTGTTCAATATTAGGGGGAAGGGATTATTGGAAACAGTGTCTGAAAATAGGGTATGCAAAGATTGCTTGGGGGTTTATAACTATTTGGGATATGTAACTATCATGAAATTATTCATATATAACAACTATTTGGGATTGATTGGGAGTAAAAACTAATTGGGGTTATTCCATCTAATGTGATTTAAATGTACGTCTTTGATATTCGCATAACATGTACTTTATAAGTATTGCGATGGTCTTACCATCATTAAGTGTCTACCTTGACACTCCAAGTACCGATAACATGGTTTACGACGGCTGTTGTACCATTAAGATCCATTAAGATCATTTAAGATCCATATTGACTATTGGGTTTCATGATGTTTCATGATTATTACCATATATTGGGATTTCACTATTGCCATTTGAACATGGAACATGAATGAACATGACCCATTGAATTCGATGATTTCCCTAGTGTTTCCATTGTGAGTTCCATAGCAAAATTAGTTCACCAGAGGGTATCACTATGAGAACCATTGGTAATATATATCCGTTAGTACCCATAAACATTGTTTTAGCCCTTAATTTTAGTAATAGTACTTTTGCAATCTTTTACATTTGTTTGTATTTGGAGGGTCTAGGTGGTATCATTGTGGGAACCATTGCCAATGTATACTATCATTAACTATTGGGATATCAGATATCACACTTAATGGATCCAAACCTTGGGGATGGTTCATTATAGCTACCTATAAATTATGCAAAGTATATATATATATATAATATTATATAATTATGTATACGTATCCTCTAAACACCCAGAACAATAGTAACAATAGTGATCATACACCCATTATTTGAAGACTTGTACCATCTTGTACCGCTTTGAACACGGGACTGGGAGGGTCTAAGATGGTCTAAGTAGAAACTGATCCTTGTCAGTCCATACCAGTTCCCCCCGGTAGCAGACACCCACCAGAAAGCATTGTTTCTTCTGCGGGATGAAGCCACATATTTGGGACCAGTAAACCATGGGGTTGTCCAGTTCTTGGAGCAAGGACCTTGGTTCTGATTTTGTTTCCAAACATCAGTGGGAGCATCACCATGGTTGAATCTCATCCCAATGATGTTTGGAAAATTAGTTGATTTAACAATGATAGGCTGATTGGTTGAACCTATGATTTCCAACCAACCTATCATGGTTGATTTATCCCAATCAGGCCCTATCATTGTTGAATCTCATCTTGCTGCCTACCTCCCCCCAAAATTTTGTTTGAGTTTGACATGGTTTGACTGAAGATTGGCTATACCCCGTTGCGGAAAATAATGATAAACCAACACATTTGGAGATACCATTTATTTTGGACACACCTCAGCTGAGGCCTTGCCTAAACGCTACAGCTCTAGCTGCGGGCCCACCGGCGAGCACAACCACCAGCAGCACATCCAGCAGCTCCGGTTCAACCACATCCAGCGGCTGAACGGCAAGGGATGGGGGGGATCTCTAGGCGGTCAACCCCCTCATAAATTGACTGAATTCAGGGGTTCCCCTCCTCAGTTTAGGGGGAATGCTGGTTTCTGACCATATATTTGAATTTATGGTGTCTGAAAATGAGGCTCAGCATGCGTGACTTTATAGTGCGGAGGGTTTGGCAACACGTCAACGTGTACAAATATTAAATGATATTAAATGACATGTCAAATCTATCTTGTGTTGTAAAAGGTACCTGTTTGGAAACTAGGCATGAATATTTTGATGCGAAACTTAGCCACTGAGACTCTGCATACTGAGCAGCTGAACATTGGAGCCTGGCGGCTGATGGGATAACACGGATAGCACGGATAGCACCCTGGAAGCCCTGGCCCTTGAAAAAAAATCATGACAGCCATGATGATGATGGATAGATGATAGAAACTTCTAAGATGACGTTGGAAATACAAGATGATGATGCATATACATTCAGAAGATGACTCTAACTCTATAGTTCTATGAGCTAGCAGTTGTTAGACATACTGTAGATGATGCATAGATGGCCCATGCATAGAAATTGATGATTTTTGATGGCAAATTGCAGTGAGCCTCACTGTTCTCCCTCACTGGAATGATGGTTGGTAAGGTGAATTATCCCCAAACAAAGCCTTATTTCAGGTTAGTGGAATATAGTAATTTACTCAGATTTATGTTGAGTTGTCGATTTACCTAGCTATAAAATGGTGATTTTCCAGAGCAAACATTTAAATTACCAGAGGGCAAGCTTAATGTGCCTTGCAAGCCTGCGATTTAGTGGCTTTGAAGAGAATTCTCTCACCATTGAGAAGTTCCATGGTATTCAAGTTGGATCAAGTGGACGGTATGGGTCAAAGTCATCAATCCCCCAAGAAATGGATTGTTTAAAGATGGATTATGTTTTCATGTCTACACTGGAACCCCGGTAAGAACATAGCGCCTTCTAAGAATCTTGGTGGTCGCAAACCGAGGTATCACGCAAACAACATCAAGCACAACTGCGAGCTCAACGGTGCCTTTTCCGGGAAAGTCCACGATATTTTTGGTCCCTGAATGGCATTCCTTCAAGCATTTTGGCTGGGTTTGACCGCGTTTCTTTGGAAAAGACTCTATGTTTGATGTATGCTGAGGGTTTTCGGGGTGGTCACCATTGGCCTCGGCATTGCTTCAGAGGGAAGACCGGGGAAATCCATAGTTTTCCAACGCCCTCTTTGGCAGTATCTATGTATATCTATGTTACTTTGGGGGCGTGGCAACTTAATTTTGGAGACACCACAAATAAGTGCTGATGTGGTGAGTAGGGGGAATCATTCCCAAGTCTCTTAGTTCAGCTCTGGGAACAGCAGCGATTTTTATTCACCCGAAGGCCCTTCGGGGCTGGGAAGGATAGACCCAAAAGAAATCAACCGAATTCTCAACCCAATGATGGACAAACCAGACCTCCCAAAATTGGATAAAGGGAACGTTGCACACCAACTTTTGGAGCCGTCGCCGGGAAAAACCAACCTGACACCGGCGAGCCCAGGTGTCAAAGAGCACCAGCAGTTCCAGCAGTTCCAGCAGTTCCAGGCAGAATGGGATGGCGTCGGTCATCCCAGGGATCTCAGCAATGGACTGGACCAGTCCGGTGCTGTACCAACTGATCTGTGGAAATGATTTACCCTCTGGTAAACTAACATAACTATGGAAAATCACCATTTTCAATGGGTAAATCCACTATAAATGGACATTTTCAATAGCTATGTTAAATTACCAGAGGGTAGACAACTTCCAATGAAGTCATAGCCAATCCAAATAGATGATGCTTAAGATGGAGGGCGATGCAAACAAAATTCATTGGCAGCTGTGGGATGGACGATAAACGTTCCAATTTCTGACGCAGTGATTTACAGAAGATAAATATAGCGACAGACTTAGACTTAGAACCATTTTTTGTCCAAAAAATATAACTAAGCAAAAAACATATCCTTGTTTAGGATTGGAGGATTAGAGGGCGCCCCGAAACTCCAATGGCTTCTCATTAGTTTCCTCATGACTTTAAGGCCGTGAATAAACGGATCTCCTGGATACCCGGGATATTTTTGGGCCAAACCACCCCACGTCAGATCTGTCACCTCTACCAGCAGCGCAAGCACCTCTTTCACTTCAACTTCCATGGTAAGCAGCACTTCAAGCCGGACCAGAAGCTGGGTAAACCAAAGGGAAGGGTTGCAGCGGTAAAACAATGAAGCAGCCATGACTGAGAATGGTTTCAATCCCATTATGTTGATTTGGGGATGGTTTATGACATTGGTTTACCCAAATTATGCCATCATGTTTGTTAGCTATGACTGGAATCTTCGACACTGTGAGGTGACAGGCCCTTCGGGGGAGGATCGTCACCAAGATGCAGCGGTTCCGTATGGTCTGAATGAGAAACGATGAAGAAGGAATCTCCATAGTCGATCTAAACAAAACTATATGTTTGTTTGATTAGTGGTCTGATATCAGCGATGCTTTGTCTCTCACGGACGGTTTCGATGCCAACGACGGTGGGTGACACCGTGACACCCCCAATAGTAGATGCCAAGGTGGTTGAATCCCACTGCAGCATTGAGGAAGCACAACCGTGACTGCAACTTCCACTGCTCCAGTGATTGCTGCGATTGCGTCCACGTCCTGTGACACAAGCGACACAAGCGAAGCTGGGGCAGACGGTTGTTGTGGGTCGCATCTCATTTTTGGCGGAGCATTTTCAAATTGCACATGCTTCTCTCTTTTTTTGTCTCTGCTCTCTCTCTCTCTCTCTTGCAATTAATCTGAAAATACATGTGCAATCATGTGCATACATACGAAAACAATGTAGATTTGCATATATATATATATAAATATATATATATATTGATATGTATATTATATATATATATACATATCGACATATACATATATATATATATACGTATGTATACATATATCTGTGTATATGTGTGTATATGTGCAAATACATATACAAAATATCTTCATGTGCGTATGTCAATGTCGAAACTCCATGGGTGATTGATTAGTAATTGACTAGTATATCTTCCATGTTTCGTTCGTTGGCAGTGGTGGTCAGTCGCAGCTTGCATCCCTGTAATGAACCAGGAACAATACCTTGGTTAGATACGAGATTGTAGTAAGTTTGTGTATCCTACCTGGTTTATTGACTATAGTGTTTTGCTGTGGGTTCCTACATATAAGTCATAACATGTTATAACCATATACATACATACTATATTATATATATATGACATTATATAGCCCATGAGTTATTCTCTATCTCTCTTTGTATATACATGTTACATAACCCAATTAACCAATGATTTGTTTGTTGTTATCAATGGCCATTTCAGGAACCTAAAATGGAGGTACCTACCATATATAAGGCCTATATAAGGCCTATGTAAGGGAATATCCCTAGAAAATATGCCCTTATATAGTACAGTACCTCCATTTTAGGATCCTGAAATTCCCATTGATGTTATAACACTTTATAACCATAAATTCTATACATTCCGGGGCCTCCTGGGCCTGATCCTTTAGGAACTCTTCTTGGTCTTCCTATCGCTGGGTGCCTTCTTTCTGCTTCTTCGGCACCGGTGGTTTTTGCAGTGGGTTTTATAATAAGTTGATAGAATATGTGTATGATGTATGATATCATTATATAATATATATGTATAATTATGTATAGATAATTAAATCAGTATGGTGAATACTACAGATAATATTATGGATAATCCCTGATGTAGCATGAAAGATTATATGATGTATTCACCTATAAGTGTATGTTGTATAGATATGTATAATGTATGTGTGTAGTCTATGTTTAGTCGGTTTATAGTGGATATCATTATATAAATATAGTTGCATGATCAGGGATTTATCGTTTATACCGGTTCGACATGTTTACCAAGAACGCAACAATCATCCTTGTTGCAAACATAACAAACTTAGCTAACTAACAACCATGGGGATCGCGTGTACAGGTTTATATATAGAGATGTCTACCATAAGCCTATAGTTATGTCATTTGCAAACCAACTCCGCAAACTATGGGGCACCACCTCGTTCGGGACCGAGAAAATGATGACATCCATCTTGAGCGAGCGAGTCCAGCCATCAAATAATGAGGAGGGAGCTTACTAAGGGGCTAGGAGCATCCGTATTCCCTATCAATTAAATGGGAAGCTAAGGAACTACTACGACAGTTTCCCGATCATATGATAGCTAAGATTGGCCCTGATGGTAGCTCATGGAGCAATGTGATGACGCCCAGAACCATGGTAGTCGGCATTTATATGCATGAATAACATCGTGATGCAACACGTGAAAACAATAGATTTAATTTGAAACATGGGGAGAGTGACTTGTTAACTGTTAACATTTGTTAAGTATTAATCCGTCAGTTGGATATATAAGATGCCGGATGCATTTTGGAAGCTAGCAACATATGAAGTTATATATATATATTCAGCATACATAGTGAAACGCAGCAAAAAGGGTCGTAGAAGCTGCTATAAAGGCTTCAAACCCAATCCTCACTATTTGTGCATGTTGATGTATGATTGTATGTTTCTTGCAGCTTACGTCACGGTTTCTGCAGTTGAATCCCAGCTTGTTGTGGATCCATGTGGTTATCTAAATCTAACTTGGGCCAGCTTTAAAGCTAGTATTTGCAGGTAAGGATGACATTCTCATTCTTGATGGTGACATCCTCGTTTGTTGCTGTTTGAGATCACAATTTTGCATTTTAAGTCCCAGCCTTCGCACTTAAGTTATGTTATATAAGCCTTGTAAGCTATAGAGAATCAGCCTGGCGCTGCAAACGCATGTTTGTTTGAGAATAAGATTTCCGGGACTTCCCTGGTTCATCGGTTCATCATCATTTAATGCAATTAGAATGGAAATTTATTTTGTGGGTATACACGGTATACACCATTTTCAGGCAGCCCCAAGTAGTATATGACTTGGTTAACCCATGTTAACCCCCTAGCCCTTTCCAATATGCTCATCAGTCATTCCATTATATTCATGTTTGTGGCAGCTGACTGTTTATATATACTCCTCCCAGGCTCCTCCCACGTTTGCTGATTTTTTCTTGGTGAAATCACCGTTTTGTTGGTGAAATCTCAGTTTTTGCTGCTTAAATCCGTAAAATTTACAAGTTCAATCCCAGAGTTCTCAATCAAATCCCTATTTTGGTTGCTTCAATTCCCGCCCATTTTGTGTATTTGTTTGTGGGTTAAATATGGTTAGATATGGTTAGATATATAAATGTGGTAAATCCTTCACTTCCAGCAGAGTCACCATCCACGACCCTGTTTCCGGCGAGGCTCCTGCTGCTCACAGCCCTATGCCGCAGCGTTGGAGAGAACTCCAAAGCGGTGGCGCCAGAGATCAGCAAACTGGATCGGATGTGTCTTGGTTGAGTCAAATTTTTAGATAAGCCTCCAGTAAATTATCAGTTCAACCCTGACAGACAAGGGTTGGAAGATGAGTTTCCACTACAACCACGATGATCAGAGTTACAGTTATGGCCCGAAATAACAGTTATAAGTACTAACAAATCACCCCATTTATGGAATGTATAATCCCATAGAAGTAATCAGTTATAACAATTTATAATATCGGTGAACGGCCATACCTGTTGCTCTCCAGTAAAGATTATATAACGATTGCGTTTATGGTAGATAGATCGAACTAGCCTAGTTAGATGACAAGGTTGATAACCAACAAACACAACTGGAGGGCACCACAAATTGTGGGGATATGCTCTCTTACATATATATATATACATTGCATCAATGTTTGTAGATCATTGTCCAATGACATATTCAATTACAGCATCTCTATGACTCTATGATATCCACAATTATACCACCATGTTTATTGTTTAAATCTCCTTATATTTCCGTTATTTTGCGTGGTTATAAATCCAATTGAATATCCCATGGGCCCATGAGTAAACCCATGTCACCCTAGTGTAAACTAACATAAATGTGGAAAATTCACGGTTTCCCGAAAAATGATCTACATTTCTTGCATGTTCTCCACATTCATGTGTGTTTACAGGAGAGTAAATGAGTAACTATCTTTAAGCTATATCAAAGTGGTATCAAGAGTTAGGTTTGCCAGCTACTAAGTTCCCCATAAGTTATTTTCATGTTCATTTACACATATTCATAAATTTGGTATTTCAACAGGTTTCAACATTGCTACATCGTATCATTTTCAGGATGCAAGTGCTGCGAAGTTTCGGCCTCGATGATGAAGAGGACCTCAAGGCATTGCGCAGGTTTCACGAACGGTTTTTTTCTATGGCGCTTAGGGCTTAGGGAATAAACACCTTGGGATGATGATGGGTTTATGAGTGGTTTGTTCTTGTGTTTACCCTCTGGTAATTTAACATAGCTATTGAAAATGGTCATTTTTATTGGGAAAACTCACTATAAATGGCCATGTTCAATAGCTATGTTAAATTACCAGAGGGTATCATGTTTTTTCTTTCATGTATCACTTCAGGAGCCCTCCTGTCGAAGAACGTTTGGATTTGTTCAAACTTCTAAGAAAAGCAACATGGGATTTTTAAGTGATTCGGCTGTGTCTGAATGCCCCAATTTATGACATCAAGAGTCCATTTTCGGGAAAATTATAATGATTCAGTGGATTTAGAGGTACCCTAAAACCAAGGCTTATAGAGATGGTTGACGGATTTGGCAAGGGATGGCTAATTTGGGATTCTCCAAATGGACATGGCATTTTAACCAAGCAAAAATAAGACTGAAAGCCAAAATTATTGGATAGTGTTTTTTTTTTTGTATTTGGAGGCAGTATTCAGATTGACTCATGTCTTGCCGGTAATTTGTTGAAACAGCAATGTGAACTACTGCATGTCACCGGTGTTTGTGAGAATAGGGTGCCTGCAAGTTGAATGGTTTCTCATTATTCCCATAAAAGTCTTAATTTTGGGGTATCCACCGGTTTTGGACACAGGACATGTGTATATCCCCAAGTGGGTTAACGTCTGAAAGTTTTTGGTACCTCCAAATCCATCAGAAAAACCATTCTTTCGTCAATTTCCCATATTTTCCCCATGATTCCTGGCTATTTTCAGACCCAAGTCATGGCGAAAAATCCCTGACGTTTCCGGTGCCAGCTGGAGCTGAAGCGCGGCCAAGAGGATCGCGCGGAGATGGAGGACCTCAGGCGTGGAGTTGCATTTTTTGGGGGTTTTGGAGCCATGAAATCAATGGACTTAAAATAACTTGGTAGCTATTAGTACAATAGTATAATAATAGTAGTTACCCTCTGGAAAATCCACCCATTTTTAATAGGTAAACCATCTATTTTCATGGGTTAAATAACCAGAGGGTAATAATAATAGTAGTAGTATAATATAGTATGATATAACAGTATAACATAGTTATTTTGGTTGGTGGTTTGGAACATTATTATTTTCCCCAATAGTTGGGATGATGATCCAATCTGACTATATAATATTTTTGGCGGGGTTGAAACCACCAATTAGCTATTAGTTGATGATAATAATAAAAGTATAATGAATATAACTACTACTACTAGTAGTTAATGATTATCAACTATAACTGATAATAATAGCAAAATAATAAGAATATAACGACTAACAATAGTCAATAATAGTAGTTACATAATTATCAATTGTGATCAACTAATATAATAACTAATAATAATGGTAGTAATATTAGTAAAATAACAACTAATCACTAATAATAGTTGATAATAACTAATAGCAGTTGATAATTAGTTGTTATTAAAGTTATACCCTGGGTGATTGGTTAAATATAGGTACTCATAGCATGATCATTGAGTGGTTAATACCCTGGTCGATTAATTAATTTAATGGGGTTTAGGGTTTAGGGTTTGCCCCCATTTTAGGAAACCTCCGTACAGGGACTTTTACTGCCCAATTATATTTATTGGGGATGATGGTAAGCCATGCCTTCGAAAGCTATCAAGCAACGAGTATAACGCGATGAGACGGAAAATCCATGGGAAAATAGAAAATCATAGGAAACACATTGAAGAACAATGGCAGAAAATGGCTAGTTGAATGGCTTTCAGCATGGAACATGGGATGTGAACCGGGACAAAAAAAAATGTCAATGGGATAATCCCTGCTGGCCTTGTTTTAGCTATTTTCAGGTTAGTGAATTATTGAAGTGGGATTTAAACATATTTAAAGCATGTTCAAACGAGTCACTGTGGTATTAATGAATTATTAATGTGGATGTATAATCAAACCTTGAAAATACCATTGATACATAAGGAACAATTACCTTATATGAATTACCATTATCAATTACAGTGGATAAATTAATACCATGCGTGATTTATTAATGATTAATGATTACTAATGAATCCTTAAGTATCATCAAACCTTGGATGAATCTTGTTGGTTGGTCATTTCCGTGAAGGGAGCCCCCCACCCAACGGAAGCTTGGCAGAGATTGCTGGTGTCATGAAACGTGGCTTGAAAATCTCCAAATATGGAGATGCGCATCGGAAAATCAACTATGAATATATTATAATGAATATACCCTCCGGTAAATTAACATAGACCCTGGCAGATAGGGGTTGGAAGACTGGTTTCCACTAAAAATTGCTTATTTTCAGGGTCTATGTCAATTTACCAGAGGATAAATGATGGTTGTATGCGTTTTTCTTTCCATAGCTATGTTAGTTTGCTAGATGGAGCACATTTTGAGACAATCGTGCATACTTATTTGTCATATGTCGGGGAGAGCGGCTGTAATCAAACTTCCGGTGCAGACGATCTCCCTGTTTAATCCTGTTTGAATATTCAATTTTTCGATGTATTTCCCATTGTTGTAGACCCCCCGGTAATTGAACATAGCGACATAGAACATGGCACATTTAGTTAGTTGATTCAGCTATAAAGGATTCTTAAAGGATGGTGATTGAAACAATAAACTATTGAAAATGGCCATAGAAATAGTGGATTTTCCATGATTTTCCCATTAAAAATGATGATTTTCCAGTTCGCAAACTGTTACTTTACCAGGTAACGTTGGATCATTGACAGGTGCCAAGACCAAATCAGCAGGCTTCATTTACCCTCTGGTAATTTGTTACATAGCTATGGAAAATCACCATTTTTAAAGGATAAATCAGCTAGAAATATGGCATGTTTTTAAATAGTTATATGTAAACCCCTTCATTTACGGAACATTCCCTTCATTGATGGAACATTTGGGGATTCTCCAGCCATGTTTGATGACACCAGAGGGCACTCGTAGTCAACCTTTGATCGCTACGTTAATGCGTTAATATCCTTGTATTATACGACCATAGGACATTTTGACTATCATAATTCAGCTTAGTTAATCCCATTGTCCATATTTTCTTGAACAATTCGCCAACATGATCAGATCCCATCAAAATCCCACTGAAATCGGATATAAATCCTCATTTCCCATGGTTTTTCCTACGGTTTTCCGGAGGGCCTCACTTTTTTTTTCGGACAATCCATGGGTTTTGACCCCCCGGCGGCCAGCCACGGCCAGATTGGAATTGGAACGGCTCCGAGCGCGACAGAAGGAGTTGGAACTGCTGCGCGGCGCGCATTTCGCCCTACAGCATCAGTGGCCTTGGCAGCGGGAACCACTGGTTGGGTGGAACAAAAATCCAAAATCTGGTGAAGGCTGAAAATCATGGTAAAAACCATCTGACATAGCGATGAACGACTCTTTTTCGATTGTTTTTGGATGATTATATGATGGTTAATGATGGTTAATCATCACATTAACTGGGTACTAATGGTGATTATTGATGAATAATTTAGTTAATTATATGATTCAAAGTTGAGGTTTAAAATGTTGGCAAACCAAAACAGACGTGGACATTTTTACCATGGAGATTTTACTGGCAAAGGTTGTTTCATTTCACTATTTTTTTCAAGGGGGGACCATTTGTTTACCCTCTGGTAAACTTTCACATAACTATGGAAAACCACCATTTTTAATGGGTAAATCAACTATTTCTATGACCATTTTCAATAGCTATGTTAAATTACCAGAGGGTAACCAACAAAAGTTGTAACTTAAATATCAAAGTGTGGGTAAACGGACTCGTGTGGCTAGTTGAATACGTTTTTTTTTAAATCTCTATATATATATATATGTTTCTGTGCATATATATATAATTACCACCAAAAAATATAGAAAAGACAATTATAAAATTATCACTATGTAAACAATGTTGCTACATGTATATCTATACATATATACAGATATATTCACACATAGATGTTGACCAGCGATGTTTATTGTCTCGCCCTTTGCAGGGTACGTAAGATTGCCCAAGGGGATAGAACTAATTAGTTGTAATATGTGTAATTCCATTCTTGTTGGGTAGCCCCATGTTGGTGAAATATCATGAGATACCCTTTGGATCCCAAAATGGTACTTGAACCTCACAGCCGAAATCCAAGTGCTTTGGGGGATGAATTACAAAAATCAAAAATAGTGACACACCATTTTGTAATCAAACATGGCAGTGGAAAATCAATGAACAGATGATATGTTTCCCTGTTCATCCCTTTTCCAGATGATGTTTCCATAAACAACGCCATTTATATATTTTGTTTGGCCATATTTCTTCAGGATTTTCCCCATGGGAATTCCCCATGATTGTTCCATCGGATGTCCGAGGTTCATGAATGAGACGAGGTGGGCCTGACCGAAATGTTCCGAAGGAACCATGGGAATGGAATATTGGCATATGGAAATACAATGAACTATTCATGGAATATAGCCAATAAAGCTGATAAATGATGGTTGGTTGATGATTATAAGGGATTATACTACCCAATATATGGGGAATATACCCTCTGGTAAACTAACATAACTATGGAAAATCATCATTTTTAATGGATAAATCGACTATATATTTCTATGGCCATTTTCAATAGCTATGTTAAATTACCAGAGGGTATCCATATGGGGATATAGTGCAAACATGTTGGGATATTGCTTGGGTGTTTGCAATATTTTGTTCATGGCATATTATGGGGTTATCATGCAACGATGTCCAAGTGGGGAGGTTGCACTAATAATGGGAATATGATGGAATATGTGTATGTATGTATATGTAAATGTATACATATATAGCGAGACAAATGAGAACCATATCCCGAGGCAACATAACAGAGGCTAATATATGTTTTGATATGTCCTTTCAATGAGATTTCTGAAAATCAACATCCCATTGGCCAAAAACCATGGATCCCTCATCTGAAACACAGCCATTGGATCCCATTGGAAGGGTTCCAATTATTTGTAAATCCCATGGAAATGTCTCTTTCAACGGGAGTGTTTAACATGGGGAGAGGGGATAAGTTTCAGGTTGGTGCCCCAGGTTTCTGAATACTTTGCTTGATTATGCTTGATTTCAGTAGGTGAACTGTTGGATTCATGGTAGATATATCAATTGATTCGGTTTAACAACCAACTCATAACTATCAGAACTAGGGGAGCATCACCTTGTACCCGAGCAGCACGGCCAGTCGGATTCCTATCCAGGCTGATTCACTCTCTCTCTCTCTCTATATATATACACAATACTGTAACTGGTTGGTGGTTTGGAACATGGCTTTTATTTGTCCATTCAGTTGGGAGTATTATTCAGTTGGGAATGGACTATTATTCAGTTGGGAATAATACTCCCAACTGACTTTCATATGTTTCAGAGGGGTCGAAACCACCAACCAGATAATATTTATACATACATTCTTTAATTATGTCACGTCCAGGCTGTCAACCCAGCTTGTTTGCACTACCCTGTCGTTAGATGTTGACCCGGTTGCGGGGTCAACGTTTGACCCGGATTTGGTGTGTTGACCTCTAACACTCTGTAAGAACGTCGAATGGATGGCAATAGATTTTTGCGCATGCCAGTTGGCAATAGAACCCACAGGGGATAATTCAATCGAGTTGTGTTGGCAATTGTGGTCCTGTGGTAATTCAATCAACATAACCAGCAGCAAAACAGTTGGCTCAGACCTCAAAGAATCACCACCGGACCAGCCGGATTTTTTTGGCTGGTCCGGTGGGCCTTAAAAAAGCCTCGGGCCTTGTGATGATCCTGGGTCTGTTCATGATATACCCTATAGAAATGGCAAGACTTCGGATGGGAAAATGATGAACCAGTGGAATTGGTACCCCCATGAGACAAATCCATAGAATCCACTCAATTTCCTGGTGTATGCTCATATGAAATCACAGTTTCCCAAGCACATTATAGTTTTGACGCACCAGTTTTTTGGACCAACGAAGAATGGGATTGAAACTTTTATCCCATCTGAAATTGGGATTTAACCAACAGCAAATGGTGAAATAAGCAACAGAAATAGATGAGTTAACCACACAACAATTGGGATTGCCAAAATTTTCCCCGACTGGAGGCTATGTGCTGAGTTGCGAAGGTGCGCATCGCTGAGGACATGGGCCAAATCATTTGCGGGATTTGCAGCATTTCTTGCCTTGAAACATCCATGTAACCATCAACATATCAATGGCCATTTCAGGAACCGATTTATTGGAGGTACCTACCATATGTAAGGCCTATTTTTCAGGGCTATGTAAGGGAATATCCCCGCAAAATATTGCCTGAAAAATGGTACAGTACCTCCATTTTAGGTTCCTGAAAATTCCATTGTATAGGACATACGCAGGGAATTCAATGGGAATTCACGTCATTAGTCGTAAAGTGCACTTTGGGACTTTAAGACTTTGAGATTTCGATATCAATGGGTAATTATTAAGCAAACCGACTAAACAAATATTCTTTAGCAGGGCGTCCCACAATTGCAATGATGATAGTAGGGCCAAAAGTCGGCATAAGACAAGTTTATGTGATTAAAAAAATGTCCATGGTTGACTGAAAGAAATTTCTGCAGGGGTGATCCCTTGTTACATTGCTGGTTGTGTGCATCCCTGACAGGGCAGCCGCTGCGCGTGAAGTGCAACTCATCATGCCCGATGACAGGTGCGTATTCGGTCTGGAAGGTGAGTTTTCTCAGTGAAAACGCCTCTTGTCTTGTTTGTTGCAAACACATGCAAACACAAGTTCTATGTGGTAAGTCTGGTAAGTGTTCATGCTGTATCATGTTGTATCATGATCCGTGCATTGCTAATGGTTTTCCACATCTCTTCAGGTCGCCAACACTGGAGTCACTGGAGTTTCGCCAGGGAATCAGTGGGAAATCATGGTCTTTCAATGTATATCATACAGGTGAAGCTAGGAACATCCTGGAATGGCATTTGTCATTTGTATAAACAATTGCATTGTACATTGAGATATATGATTATATATGTATTATATGTTTATATAAATATACAAATTAATACATGAATAAATAAATGGGATGAACACAGACAAAACAAACGATTGCCAGCTTAGATTACCAGAGGGAGATGTATGTCGTTTCCTGCAGAAAGTTGAAGATCCTTATCATGGGGATTTACATGATATATCTATAATTACATATATATATATATATGTTATACAGATTTATACAGTACATACATGCATGCATGCATACACACATAGCATAACATTACATTAGATTAGATTATATTACATTACATATACATATACATATACATATACATACACATACACATACACATATATACATCCATCCATCCATCCATCCATCCATACATACATACGTACATACATAGTACATACATACATATTATACTGTAGGCAGATACCATCAACACAATATGTATACATATTCCATACAACCCATGTATGTGTTCATCAAGTGTTTTCTGTCCCACTGGCACATCAAAGACCCAACACATTAGTGGAACTCACAACCAGAGGGTGTTGGTTTGTTGGATACGTTGTGCGTTGTGGCGTCACACTGGTGTTGGTGAAAAAGATACATCAGACTATAGGAATACATCCCCCACTTAGATTCCACTGGAGTTATATACCTCCAAATCATCCTAATTTTAATAGGATTTTCCCCCTTCTTCCATGGATAAACATGGATAAACTCCAAACATCCCCAATATTTTAAGGCCTCAACCGACCCGAGATAAAATCAATTGCAGGTCCGATGACGAAGGGCTTTTGACCTGACTGAGCCTGCATCCCTAAGGGAGTTGCAGTTGACAGGGAAGTCCCGGTGGCTGATGTACTTAGAATTAGGGAAGTTTCAATTGGCAGTTCATACATTATTGATGTTCAATTGTTAACAATAGTCCCATGATTATATATATATATATATAATGATGTTCAATCTATTGTCCAACTAGTGGTAAGTTCTATACACATTACCAAACATCTTCAGCATAACAGAGGTTGACCGTGGGCACGGTTGTCCATTGAGGCAGCAAATGAAGGTCACATTGAATCTTGATTAAGCCATTGTACCCACTTTGTTCTCATGTTTGATGTTTCTCCTTGGTAAGGCGCGAAACTGCTAGCCACTAGAGAATCAGCCCATGAAGCTGGATGACATGTTGCTATGACGACCTGGGTTTCGCCATCCGGGAGTTTCGTGAAGTATAGATCCTGTAGGAGCGGCCCTGTCTTCCAGGTCCAGTGCAAGGTGAGGATCATTTGGACTGTTACTGGGGAAGCGAAGGAGTGTTCGGGTCGTTACTTTCCATATTTAATTAAGGGAGATATTTGGCTTCAATTTGGTAAGCATCTGTAAAATTGATTATAATTATATAGTATTATATATAGACAGAATTCTTGCTCCCATCCAGTACTTGAAACCCTTGCTGTAGTAAAAGGTCTATCTTCTTATACCGCTTGCGACTTGGATCATGTGACTTGACTTGGAGGGCGGAGCCGTGGACATTGGCAATGGGCCTTAAAGGTCACCAACTTGCCGTTTGCCCCGTGCGGTTTTGGGCCGGAAAATGAAAGTCACGTCGCGACGCCACCGGAATGTTGCTGGGTAGTGACATTGTGTAATGCATTGCTCGGGAAGATTGGTTTGGCAGTCATTTATTGTGACATTGTAGGGGCATTTAGCACCAACATGTCTCGGTTTGGTGTATCACCACGTTTCAAACTTCCCTGGTGACTCGGAGGTTTGATGGGTTCATTTGTTTGGAGGAATCTGTCACAAGCCTTTGAAGAGCTCTTTCTTGGTGGGTGATGTAAGAATGTAAGGTTTCGCAAAGGTTCTTCTTGATTCTATATACGCCTTGATTTTTCCTGCTGCGCCAGTATTAGTGGTGAGGACCCCATTTTGGTTGATTAAATGTCCTGTCCCTCCGCATTTCTGGGTCAGATCCCCACTTTTCATAGGTACTTTTGACTACGGTAACGACATTTAAATATGTGGAGGGCGGGCCAGACCACAAGGCCTCGGAGGTAGAAAAATCCGTATAATTATTTAGATGTAGTTAACGTATTGAAATAACATGAGTCAAATCCCCCTGTTCACCGGTGAAAGTTTACCATTCCCGATGTTGCTCGTATGATCTCGTATGTCAATTCATGTTCATCCCATCTTCCAAAAAACGACATACTCTCCAACGCTAGGGGCCCCAGTTCATGAACAGATCACAAAAAAAGAGTTACGAAACTGGAGTTTTGTCTGGGATATTGTTTATATATATTTTTAATGTGACCGGGGAGGGATTATAGCAACCCCAAGTCATAGATCTACAGGTAGAGACGTTGCACACCTGGAAATTGTTTGTACATGTTGGCATGTTTTTGGGGCCACGATATCCTCATTAGTCATTGCATACATCCCAGTAGTTTATATATATTATATAAATATAATTTAATATAATATAATATAATATATATATTCCATTTGGTTCCCCAGATGTTATCATAACTTTTGGTGAATCTTCGTATTTTGACAAATCGAAACCAACCAGATTTCCGCCGCAGATCGTGGTGGACTGCCGTGGCCACCTTCTAGGTCGCTTGGCCTCGGTCTTGGCGAAGGTGCGAGACGAAAACCCGCCCTGGCACGAATCGGATCCATGGTTTATTTATATATATATATATACATTGAATATGTCTATATTAGATATATGGAATCTGGATATGATGCAATATGATGGAATATGTATGTAGTAGATCAGAGATATGGATACTAGTCTAGTAGATTTTCAGATAGTAGCAGTGGAATCTTGGGGACTATGCATAGAGATTCCACTACTGTTTATGGAAAATCCATATATGTCACCCATATTCATCCCATAATATCCATCATTTATATCCAGAATATCCCAGATTATTCAAGTAGGGATATTCGGGGATTTTCACATGGTATAACGATATAAGCCATTTCCAAAGTGGAATCGTGCCCCGAAGAAGGGCTTCCCAGACAGAGGAGGTGTCATGGGATTAATGTCAACCCTGGATGAATACGTTCATCGGGGGGGTACCAATGAAGTCTCACACTATCACTATTTGGAGGCCCCATGAGCCCCCATGATTCTCATAATCAACATGGATTCTGGTGGTTTATGAATCCGGGGTTGACATGACCCTTTTAGTCATTGAATGGCCAGGATGTACCGTTTGGGAGTGAATCTGATCACTTTCCCCACATGTCTGGACATGGCGCTTCATCGACGATGGCTTTGCGAAATGAAAGCCTCGTAAGGGTCCACGACAATATGTTTTTCAAATTATTTTCTTGCAATCCCTGCATAGTTCAACAGGAGTGATGGACTTGATCCCTTTATTGAAGATCTTCAACCGGTGTAATAGTGTAACGAGGGTTTTGGGATTTGATCCCTTACTGAAGATCTTCAACATTCAACATGCGTCAAGTTGGAGTCTGGGCGAACGGCGCCGCCTGAGCCTAATTTAAGCTACCGGCGCTGTTAACGGACCCGCAGGTTTTGCTGTTTTTCGCTGTCGCATTGCGCCCATCGGTTGGAAGTTGTGCCCGTCAGTTAGAAGTTGTGCGCGTCAGTTAGAAGTTGCGCGCGTCAGTTAGAAGTTGCGCACGTCAGTTAGAAGTTGTGCACGAAGGATAGTGTGATTTTCTTGGGGAACCGGGTGGGGTGGGGGGGGTGGGAGGGAGTGGGGGTACGCGGTAGCATGTCTCTTGTCACTTGCCACACGCTCTTGATGCTACGCTGTAACATTCCTCTTGTCACTTGCCACATGCTCTTGATGCTACGCTGTAACATGTCTCTGGTCACTTGCCACACGCTTTTGATGCTATGTTGTAACATGTCTCTGGTCACTTGACACACGGTCTTGATGCTACGCTGGAACATGTGTCTTGTCACTTGCCGCACGCTCTTGATGCTACGCTGTAACATGTTTCTTGTCACTTGCCACGCGCTCTTGATGCTACGCTGTAACATGCCTCTTGTCACTTGCCACACGCTCTTGATGCTATGCTGTAACATGTCTCTGGTCACTTGCCACACGCTTTTGATGCTACGCTGTAACATGCCTCTTGTCACTTGCCACACGCTCTTGATGCTGCGCTGAACCCATGAAGAGAGAAAAAGAAGAGGAAAACACGCTGTGTTTCATTTTCGTTTTCCAAATCTACATTTGCAAATTATGTAGCCCATTGTAGCCCAATATTCAATGATCAATGAACAAATTCCTAGCGTAACGTTGGACGAAAACACCATTTCTAATTCAAGGCAAAACAACAAATCGTCACGGCGCCACAGTTTTAAACCAATCGATGAAGAATGGTTGAGATAAAAATCATTAAAAACATCGGGTCCGCTATCAGCGCCGGTACCTAATTTAACGTAGCTATGGCACGATGGAAAATCATTAAATAGATAAATCATTTATAAATGGGCCATGTTCCATATACAAATGGTGGCCTTGTTCATACAATGTGCATTTTCTAGAAGGTGTTTGATTCCCAATTTCTGTGGGTTAACGCCTCGGTTGCTGCTCCATTTTTGTGGTTACCAGGTAAACACCAGGTTTTTTTTGCAGGTATCGAAGTCAGCTCTTCCCCTATGATATACCCGCAAAACGGATC
The DNA here is from genome assembly GCA_947184155.2 of Cladocopium goreaui. Classification (NCBI taxonomy): domain Eukaryota; class Dinophyceae; order Suessiales; family Symbiodiniaceae; genus Cladocopium; species Cladocopium goreaui. The sequence goes on along the minus strand of CAMXCT020001746.1, from coordinate 561,840 downwards.
CCTGGTGTACTATTTGAGCTACAAGGTGGAGGACCATTGTGGTAAACCCAACAATAAACCATCCCCAATATTGCCGTAACAATCATCCCCACATGATAGGTTCTTTATTTCGCTTACCAGGTTATATCTCTTATTTGGTTCCATTATGTACCCATTAATCATGATTCATCATCATGTATTGGGTTTCCCTGTCTCAATAAGTTCGCTTGCTCGCCTCTTACGACACCGTTCGACGCCAGGAGCTGCTGAATGGGCAGCAAGTGGTCTGCGTGTCAGGGAACCCGGTAAACACCGTGGCGGTTTCCCAACATGGATCCCCCATAGCTGGATGGTTTACCCTTTGGTTATTTAACATATCCATGGAAAATTGCCCATTTATAGATGGTTTACCTTTGAAAAATTGTGATTTTCCATGGTTATGTTAAATAACCAGATGGTATATCAAGAACATATCTGGTTGGTAGTTTAGAATGGCTTTTGTGATTTTCCATATATTGGGAATTTCATAATCCCAACTGACGAACTCATATCTTTCAGAGGGGTAGGTATACCACCAACCAGTTGAAAATCACATTTAAATGGATGATTTAGGGCTACCCCTATTTCAGGAAGCCTCGAAATGGTCTTCCCCCAAATCCATCCAAATCCTACAAAGCCTGGGCCGTGTTCATCAACATGTGCGTGCGAAACATGTATAGAACTGAAAAGATGAAATGTTTCACATATCAAAGATAGTAATGAAATTCATCAACGCATTGAGTTTTACAGCTTAGGAGGAAGAACATACAATGAGGGAAACTGTTATGATGCTCCAGAGGCTAGAATGGCTCCAGTGGAATATTTTCATCAGGTACCCCCACTTGAAACTACCATGAACCCTTCAAAAAGATAGGGATTTGCAAAATTAATTTCCTAGTGACTATAGCGGATTTTTGGCAAGTTGGAGGAACCAGTCATGGTGCACAGCCGATTCATACATGGCAAAGGTCAATGCAAGGTATGATGGGGTGGGCCCCACTTCAACAGTAGATTGCTATTTATTTCGAATAAATTGACAAGCCCACAATCAGTCAGATCAGCGGGGGATTGTTACTCCGGCGTTCTCATGAGCTTATAGATCTTATAGCACTGTAGTATTATTATATAATCTCCATATGTTAACCTAAAGTAACCAAACTACTATATATAATATTCCAAAACATATGTAAAGTATACCAACATATTAGAGTGTATACCAAAATATGTTTCAAAGTAGTTAATATTATATATGTACATATAATGTATGTGATATATTACTAATTATATTCCCACATATCAACCCACCATGATTTACTAACCCATGTGCCATGTTACTCGCCTTTGGGCCCAGGCGTGCCGAGGACATCAACATCTCCGGCTCGTTGTACCGCAACAAGCTGAAGTATGTCGCTTGGAGCTGGTGATCAGGTGTTTAGACTCGTTAGACTACCTGGTTACTGCGACCTCCTGGTTAGATAGTTGGCTTATTAATTTACAACCCCCATGAATACTATAGGTCTAAGATGTGTCTATATGCATCATAATCCATAGTTATTGAAGTTATTACCTGGTTATCCTACTATACTACCTGGTTATGCTGTCCGGGTATTGCAGTTCGAACCCTTTACCAGTAATTTCTAAGAGTATGGGGTTATCATTCCATAAAATTGGGTTTTAACTAGCTTATAACTGGTAAAGGGCCATAACTATGGGGATTATGAAGTCGTGTTAGTAAAGCAATGTCATGTTTACCATGCGTTGATGGTGTCAATCCCAATAGCAGCTATTGTCGATGGCTCAGGTGACCATGGTTTTGTAAAAGGTGTCGGGATGACGGATGGGCAGAGCCGCATATCCAAAGATCTGGGGTTTATATAATGGAATTTAATGGAATTTAATAATCAACACGGATGATATGGATGTAATCTGGATCAATTATGACGACCTCACATCGCTACATCACTGGAATGATGGTGAATGTAATTGACGGGAATCATCCCCAAAATGGGGGAGGTAGGCCAGCCAGTCCGGAGCGCAGGACTGGGCTTATAGGTATAACAGGGTTGCACCCACCATAAGTTAGGATGCAAGACTTATTGAAAAATGTTGTATTCAATAAGTTAATAAGTTTCAATAAGTGTGGCCTACTCTATTCACTTATTGAAAATTGTTGTTCTGCACCCGCAAGCAGCTAAGCATCAGGCAGCGCATGGCAGCGCAGTTGATGAAGTGATTGGTGTCCCCAAAGGACCCAATTTGTAACGGCCAGTGCCGAGGCGAACTTCAGAAGAAAGCCGCTTGGTGAGAACCAGCCGAAACCCAGCCATAACCATGATGCACTTCGACGTCATAAACGTCGCTGAAATGATCGCGTGAATGTAAGGGGTATATAACTATCCCAAGAAGAAGCCTATGTCAGGTTAGTGAAATATTCTCATTTGCCCAGACGGCCCAGACGATGATGCCCTCCCTATGACCCCCCCAAGAAAAGGGGGTTGGACATGTTTGGTTTCGGTGATGTTCCTATGGGAATGGCATCAAGTTGGGTTCCATGTTTTGGAATAGATGATGCAGTGATTCGATAGATCATGTTCCGAACGGGAAAGCAGCAGTTCTCATCATCCTGTTTTTTAGTTTACCCTGTGTTTTATCATGGAGTCTACTAGCTGTATCACAGTGTATCCATTCAGAATCAATTCCATGTACATACCTTTTTTTGGAATTGGCACATGGATCCCCTCACAGCAATCCCCTAATTCAGCTGCTGGTGGCACCGAGGCACATGAACACCAATCCTCGTCAGGGACCTTTCCACTTCCGATCGCCCGCCAAGATCTTGTGGCGTTTCTTGGCGGGCCATCATGGAGGATCCAATCCCATCCCCCCATTTTTTCAACAGCCCCTTAGAAATACCATTGTTTTTCATAGGGAATTTCCACATCATCGGGACCATATGAGGGAGGTGTTTTTAGAGTTAGGGGGATGGGATTAATTATATCATGGTTAAATCTACTGAAAATATAATGGGGTGGGTTCATTCATGAGAAACTGAATGAGAAGCCTAATGGGATATTAATGGCATATTAATGAGATATGAATGGGATATGAATGGCTGGTTAGGGGGTAGCGGGTCGGAGCTAGGGGTGTCACATTCCCATATAACATATTTTAGCATGTCTCTCTGCCATGTTTTTGGGTTATCTCTTTGGAAGTTGGTTTGCAATTATTGTCCCCAAATTTCCCCAAGTTTGGGTAATTATTGTCCCCAAATTCGGTGATGTTTGTCCCCTTTGGGGAATTTTTGTCACCAACTTTCGGAATTTGTGTCCCCAACTTTTGGACAAAATAGCCCAAACGAAAACGTGGTAGAGTGCCATGCAAAAATATATTCCCTATAAAAAGAGGAGCCAAGGAGCTACTACGAGTTTCCCAACCATATGATAGTTAGGCTAAGGTGGTCTGCAAGTCTCAACAGCTATTCAGCGATGCTAGCAGGAAATCGAGGACCAAATGCGTACTTGGATATGCACGCAAATTCAGAAGTGACAGGTTGAAAAGCCTTTTCACTAAGTCCAATATCTACAAATGTTAAGTTCAAGTTTCAAATCGCAACACTACAAAACACCTTCAAAAGCTGGTTTCAACAATCCATTTCCCTCTCTTAAGCCGGGTATTCCCATCTATAAATGGCCTTGGGCTGACAATTCACCATGGTTCCCACCATTCCATGAGGCACCATCCGCGGCATGGTGCCCCATAAGACAGCCCGTGGCGCGGCGGCGCTTGATAAACTGAAGACCTTTGAGGGCATTCCGCACCCTTACGCGGGGGAGACCCAGGATGATGGGGACATCCACCCAGATTGGGAATCCAGCTGCTGGGAATCTGTTGATTTTTGTGGGGAACTCCCCCAGGTTGCAAGTCCTGTTACAATAAAGGATGCCCTTGATGTGGCTGATATTTCTTGGATCATGTTGGAGGTTGCAAGTCGTCGGATCCAGTGCTGAAGTTGGGATCGAAATAGACAAGTGTCGGACTGTACTGGAGAACTTCGTCTTTGCAACTCAGTGATCGCTTGGAAAGGGTCCCCAATGGTTGAAAGGGTTAAGCGAGTCGGAACTTTGGCAATATTTGTTGCGAAAAGTAGATGCACACGAGCCCCTACAGCTCCAACCTCCTTCTCAGGATATATTTGGGAGCTCCAAAGCACATTTAGATGGGCAAATGTCAGATTTTAAAATAATATTTTAACTGGTCGAATGTTATGGCATATATATATAATTGGCATATATATATATTTATAATATATATATATCTACAATATAACACATACATATATATATATATTATGATATAATATTATGTATATGCCACGATTGGTAGTTACCAACCAGTTAGTGTTGACTCATGCCGCTACTCATACCCTTGGTTAAAGACTCCGTGTTTGCTGGTTGAAATGCGTTGATCGAATTAGTTTACTGATTCAATCCTCATCTTTGTTAAGTGGAGCCTTTTGTTGGCTGCACTCCATATGTTTTTTTTTGTGCTTTTCCTCTCTATTTTGGCATCCATCCACCTCACTCCCATGTTCGGTGGCTAAGTGTTTTTTCTCATTGATAAGACTCACACTTGACTTTTTTACAATTCCCCAAAAGATAGAAACAACAAATGCTACAGAACTACTGTAAAATTACTGTTCTATTTTTTGGGGTGGTTGTTTTTATAGGGATATATATATATATACATATATATATATATATACATGGTAAATTCATATTCCGTATCCCTTCCCTGCACTGAATTTTGATGTCCGAGGACCGAAAGAAGCGAATGGTAGTGCCGAGCTCCCCAGTCTTGGGGGCGAATGGAGGATTGCCCCCCCTGTTATGAGGTTTATAAACCCCATTAACATCCATTAACTATAATTAGAAGATATTAGAAGTATCAACCATAGTTATTGGAGTTATGTTCACCACTTTGGCTATCTAGGGGGCCCCCACTTTGTAGTGTGTAATATATCCCATCAAATAGCCCAATTATACATTGGTATAATGGTAATTGAATGATATTGTATGTAATTGTAATAGGATGAACTATTAATATCTAGTAACTGAGATCTAAAGGTGGACAAGTCCCCAAAACAATTTCGTATACATCATCATCTCTCATTTTTTGGATATTTGACCCGTCGACCCCCAGAGGCCAAGCTGTCTGAAAGTCCTACGCCTGCGCCCTGAGCGCCGCTTCTGCCGCCTGGGGGACCTCTCCAAGGAGGAAACCGGGGGGGCTTGGTGCTTGGAGAACAGCAGCGTGCTGGTTTCTAAAGCTAGGTCAAGCTTGGAATTTCAATAGGATTTCATATTAAATGCATTTAAATGCTATATATTGTCAATTTCATGTGGGTTTGGGTTAAGATTAAGATGATTGAATCATGAAAGATGTTGGGATCTCCGCTCCTTACCCCTAGAAACAAAGGCGCCTTCATTTGGCCACTCCAGGCCGAAAAAACGCCGTCTAGAGTCGAAGGGATGACGCTCTTGCCATAATGATCATAATGGGGACGTGTACAACTCAACATATTTAACTCAGATTGGGCATGCTAGTAAAGGAATACAACCCTTTGGAAATCATCATCATTTGATGAACTGTTTTTTGAATGGCAAGGAGGGTAGGTTGAGGATGGTCGAGGTAGCTGTGCCAGAAGCTGAAAGTGGAGATTCAAGCAGCAGAAATGCAGGAGGGTAACCAGGATGGCGTAGGATTGAAACGAGCTGGACGTGAGATACAACCAGCCCAACCATGTAACCAAACAGAGGGGGGGAGAAGCAGCTGAATGATTTCAACCTATTTCCAAACACGATCTGAGCCACACTTAAAATGGCCCATGTAAGACAAACTCATACAAAACCCAGACGAGTCGGATGCCTTTCTGATGAATTCACCATGGTCATCAAGTCTAGAAGAAGTGGTGCTATCCCATTATATCCCATTGATTTGTATGCCGATCATGCACCATGCACAACCATCCAATGAAGTACTCCCTGAGATGGCGATGAGAAGGATTGCCCGACAAATCTTGGCCCTTTCAAAACGACTAGTGACTATAGATTCCTAAAATTGATTTCGGAAGATCATTTTTATAAATTGTGGTTTATAAACCCCATTAAACTATACTTACAGTAGAACTATCGTAAACCATCATTACCATCCCGTAAACAAACATAGCTATTAAAAATGGATGATAATGGCACATTTAAAATTTACCTATATATATATATCAATATTGAAGTGATTTTCCATATGGCCATGTTAGTTTACCGCAGGGTAACGATATTTTCATTGATTTTTCCATGGGAAAAACACATCGTTTTGAGCTCCAGGTGGGCTGGAAGCACGGCGCGCTGATCCAACGCTTGGAGAGCCAGCGCAAGGCCGCCGGCGGCCGCGGTCCGCGCTTGGAGTCCTGAAACACGTGGAAATATGGGGATAAACCATAGGAAAACCATAGGAAGATCATAGGAAAATGGAGGTTTACCCTCTGGTAATCACCATGTTTAATGGGTAAATCAACTATTTCTATGGCCATGTCCAATAGCTATGTTTGTTTACCAGAGGGTATCTGATATAGTTGAAATATGGGGATATAGTTGATAACAATTGATAAACTATTCCTGAAATATCTCGATATCGGATAAATCATTGATATAGTTGGGGTGAATAAATGAATGGTTGAAATATATATGGCAATAGTTGAAATTTTAAATACGGTGAAATATGGTTAAGTTCAACTATTCCTGAAATATTGCGAATAGTTGGGGTGACTAGTCTATATATAGTTGGGAACTAAGGCTGTCCCCCAAGATATTCTCTCTGTCATTTGATCAATCCAACTCCAGGCATTCGCCGGATCGAAAATCCTGTTAAACAAATCCAAGATGGACCTGAAAAAACAACTGTTGGGAAGCCAGTGGGACAATGTATATTCATAGGCCAAATGGGATGTCCAAGGATCTATATATGTTGGTTTTCATAGGTCAATAAATAACAAATCCCAGTGAAATGCATTTTCCAAGGCCCCACCATAGCCGCCACTGTTCGATGGCACCGGCGCAGGTCAAGAGCGAGGCATTCTACAAGAAGAAGGCCTCGCATGGCGCAGGGATGATTCTTCACTCCAGGTGATTCAAGTTTTCATACCTGGACTGGCTGACTGGTTGGTGGTTTGGAACATGGCTTTTATGACTTTCCAATACTTTCCATATATTGGGAATGTCATCATCCCAACTGACTTTCATATTTTTCAGAGGGATTGAAACCACCAACCAGATGATGTTATCAGAGCGACCCTAAATTGGTGAAAACGGCAGCCTGTATGAAATGGGTGGAGAAGGTGGGTCTTGGCAAGACATGCTGCCAGCGACGTGGTCAACCCCCATGCGCAAGCCTTCGAATGGCGATCGCTGCAGGTAGCTACCACCCGCGCCAGAACAGAGGCGCGTTGGATCCTGATAGGTGGTGACTTCCCGGGGGATGGGGGAGAACTCAAGTTGCGTTACTTGTGGCGCAATAGTTGTACTGGAAGATCATTGTGCTAAGCCAATTGTACCGCTGCCTTACCAACAGTATGATTCATGATGATAAACCCAGTGATATACACCCACTATTTGTTTGGGTTATTTTTTCGACCAAAGCATATGAACCGCAAATTATTGTAAAGTATTGTAAATTATCGTAAATCTGGTTTCCGCTTTATTCGGGTTGCCACTGGAATATGCTAAATTGAGCATGGGTCGAACTTGGCTTCCAATCATCGGTATCAGCACAAAAAATGTGTGGTTCTGGGCCTGAACATTTTATTAATTAAACACAATGGATCACAATGGTTAATTATGTTAACTTGGGTGTGTAATTACTGTTCAATACCTTTTGGTTGAAGTACTTTGCGGTTTGGTCAACTACATTTCGATGTGGATAGCATAGAAAAAAAAGCACGGGTTTGCTACGGTTTTTCTGCTTAAATCCATTTGAGTTACTTGAATTCCCATGTTGTAATTATATGGTTTTATAGTGCAAGACGGAACTAAGATGTGGCTGGAATCGCACTTGTATTCTCACCGGGCTCGGGGCTTTCCCAGGCTTTGAAGGCAGTGAAGCTGTCCAGTGAGGAGCAGAAGGCCAGGGTATGAGAACTGGTGTGGATGAGAGGCTGCCGACCTTAATGCGGATATGTGGTGCTAGATCTCCATCTTTGAGTAACACTCATGTATAAATACTCCTACATGTCCACAGAATCAGCACTCCTCCCCCCAAAAAAATAACAATAAAAGAGAAAAACAACACGAACATATAGTCTAAAAGTCACTTTTCTAGAGGTACATTAGTTCACTAGTAACTGTTTATTTTTTGCGGGGTGCTCACAAGAGCTGGGACCAAAAATCCTGATGGGCCGGGATCATGATGAACAGGATGATGAGGAGGAGGATGATGATGATGAGGAGGAGGAGGATGATGATTGATGAGGAGGATGAGGATGAAAATGAACATCCTGGTAATATATAGAGGTGAAACATAGTGGTTACCCTCCCAGTGGTGGGGGACACGTCATATTCTTTATATGTGTGACAATTTGCTGAACTGATATCATGATGTTTGTTTTTTTGTGGGGTATCTAAGATCACGTAAGCTTAGCAAAATCAGGTGCAACAAGCGGAGGTCCCGCCACGGTTGGACTCGTGTTTGCATGTAATTACTTTGGTGAGACTGATATACTGCAGGCATGTTTCAATGGTTTGGTTTGAGGGAAAATCTACAGGAAACCATAGATTTTCCCATTCAATATGGGGTTTTCCTGTAAAGTTTCCCTTAAAACCATCCATTGAATGTTAAAAAGAGATGTTGTTGATGATGTATATGGGTGGTTTGAAGGTTGAATGCAATTGTTCATTTACTGCCGTCAAAGACCAACATCCCATACCAAAAGGAGTGTTGCAGATTGCATTTTTCATTGATTTACCTGGACCCCCTGGACCCTCCAAGTACCCTTGAAAAATAGTGCTTTGCTCATAGTTGTCATATTTTTGGTGTATTTACCATTTTTGAGGGTACCCTCTGGTAAACTAACATAACTATGGAAAATCCCCATTTTTAATGGGAAAAACCACTATTTCTATGGCCATTTTCAATAGCTATGTTAAATTACCAGAGGGTATTTGGATGGTCTACGCCCATGGCATCGCCCATGGCATCCCATTTTGCGCCAGCTGATGATGGGTCCAAAAGGCCAGCCGATGATGATCAGGTTCTGGAGTCTGCCGGCTATGCGTGAACCGTTGGCGAATGGCCATCTGCAGCGCGTGTGTCATGAAGAAAAAGGCCACGGTGGCCGCCACGGCCCAAGAGGCTTGACATGGCTTGGCTCTTCAGAAACTCGGTGCGGGATTTGACGTCATAGTCTGCTGGAACCTTTCCCATGTGCTCTATGGAATATGTTCCAACATGTATATATATATATACACACCCTAAGAATCACCCAAACGTGGGTAAGAATGTCAGACATGGAGCATATATAGGGGCTTCAACAAATACACAGTAGCACTGTCCCGCAGCCGTTACGGTTTCAGCAGCTCACAGCGTTTTGGTTTCTGCGTTCCCATATGTTCCCATGGCGTCCAGCGAGGGAAAGCGTCGCTGGCAAGAAGCTTGGCGGAAATTAATGTTTTTTTAGATGTCAGGCGTCCCAAGATAGGTAAGTTGGTTCATATTATTATATACGCCGCCAAGGAAATAAATAATATATAATATAATTATATATATTAAAAAACAAATCATCAAATAGTTCATAATTATATCATTTTACATTGGGGTTCAGTATAAACCACCTTACCCGGGTCCCACACTTAATGTATTGTCATTTGAAGAGTTTAATGGTGACGTCCAATGGCTGACCAAGCCCAGGGCCATTCTCGTGAAGGTCATATGTGCCCAAAGACCATCCACCTTTTGATGTTCACATTTTATGTTCAGGGTAAGAATTGCAATTGATTTACTAGAGTTACACGATTTTAACATACTTTGGTGATCTTTGGTGTTTGGTGTGGTTTTAGTGTTCTTCCAACACTTCACCGGTGGTAAAAAAAATCCCCGCCCTTGGATGGGTCGATTAATCCTTGATTTTTTTCTATAAATGGGAAAGTAACAGTAATTAGCAAAAGATGATTTTTTGTGGACTACCAACATATTTCACCATGGTTAGTAGGTTAGTCCCAAAAATGCTTGGCTTCAAATGACCAAAGCGAGGTTTGATAATTTGATAGTTGATTTGGGCCAGGTTGATGCTTGGGAGGTACAGTATCAACCTGCTGAAACTGAAGTTTTTCTTGGTGCGTACGGCCAGCGCATTTTTTTTAATAAGATCATTGTTTTTCAGAAGTCCACGCGGCATCTACAAAAAATGGAGTGGGAGGGAGCAATTCGGAGCTAGGGGTATCCATATTGCCTATGAAAAATGGGGGGCCAAGGAGCTACTACCAACCATATGATAGTACCAGATAGTACCGTCGCACATAGCCAGACATTTCATCTCCTGTCAGCCGCCAAGCCGCTTGGCTAAGGAGTTACTTCAAGAACTGCAGCAGGACGCGGATGCCGGCGGAAATCAGGTCCATCATATGGTGGTTGAAAAGGAAAAAACATGCATATAGGATTGGTAAAAGATATATAAGCTACCGGAAACATCGGGAAACCATGAGTTTCCCTCATGTTTTCCCATCAAGCATATGTTTCCTCAAAATATGTTCATGGGCCTAAGAAATCAGTTTCTGATTCTTTTCTTTCCAGTCGTCCTGAGAATACGGAAAAAAACAACGTATATGTATGTATATGTCATAATATGTCATAATATGGCATAATATGTCAATGGATTGGTTTAAGGCAAAAATTCACGGGAGCCCCCTTTTTTTCCAACGGAAAGAAGCCAAATGGAAAAACAAAACGATCCCTTAGCATCCAGCCAGGAGCTTGAGCGGCAAAGTGCCCGCTTGGAGCACTTGGAGCTGGAGAAAAGGGATGCCCCGTGGACCTGGATTTGGTGTCGGAGAAACCACTTGGGGAAAATGTATATGCAAGGAATATGTTTTTTGTTTCATATAATTCATTATATATATCCTCGGAAAAAAAACAATATGGATAAATGGGTGCTGCTGCTGCTTCCTCCTGCTGCTGCTGCTGCCTCCTGCTGCTGCTGCTGCCTCCTGCTGCTGCTGCTGCCTCCTGCTGCTGCTGCTGCTTCCTCCTCCTGCTGCTGCTTCCTCCTCCTCCTCCTGCTGCTGCTGCTGCTTCCTCCTGCTGCTGCTGCCGCTGGTGCAAACATTTTGCCGAAAAAGAAAATTACAGTCTCGGTCGCCTTGTTTGGCGCTGGCGGGAGATACGGGCGGGAGACGCCAGCAGAGAGAGGGAATGTTTACAGAAGGCAGAACTTATGAAACATTCAAGCGGAAGCGGATGTTGACAGCGGTGTGCCACTGGGTTTTCAGATTTTAACGTTGTTGATATGATCATGTTGCCCATAGCTATTACATGGAAATCTATGTTTGTTAGGAAACAAAGTTAAAGATCTGGGAGGCCGTGTGCCATGGTGATTCCTAAATATATCCTTTGAAAACATAGTTTAAACATATGTGAATACCTCAGTGTGCGCAATGTTTTCTTCATTTTTGGAGATATAACAACATTCCTTGAAAGCCGGTGTGCCATTGGGATTTTGATATTTTGATGTGACTTTTGCCCAGTTGATGTGACTTTCTTCCAACTCGCTGTTACATGGGGTTGATGTGACTTCTGCCCAACTGATGTGACTTAAACCCTTCGCTAGTACGTGAAAACTTCAACCTCTGCGACCGAGGAAGGCCGTGCAGCTGGAATCTCAGCGCCGATGAAGACACGGTCGTTGAGCCTCAAAAATTGGGGTTCCGAGCATGCCACTTGACACCCGGGCCATCGAAAGCCAAGCGGTAGGCGGAGGGAGTGTGATTGATACACCATGATACACACATTGGGAATAATGGGGATGGTGGCGATTTTTCAGACAAACCCATGGTTGTTCATGGTTGAAAATGCATGAAATGCCATGAACATGTCCTTGATATCGCTTTGCAAAGATTTAGTGTTATTCTCTTTGTTTACCACAGGGAAAAACATAGGTTTACCCTTTGGTCCTTTCGGAATCAAACATGGCAATGAGAAATCCCCGTTCAAACTGCAGGTTTCTAGCTTGGAAAATCAAACGCTTGTGGTTGGTGGCCGCATGGAGTTTGACTGGTAGCTGTGGCACGCGGGAGACAAACATGACCACAAGCTGGGGCCCTCAAACAATAGCTATTATAGTTGGTTTGTAATTAGGCTAACTATGATGATGGTAGATATATCCAACTAGACCATGGGGTTTTTAAACCAATATTACACTTAATATTCCATTCATTTTCTAGCACTATCTATCACTATCGCGGGACTTGGCCTTTGCCGCCAACTTCCACGAACCGCCCCTAGGCCGGCTTCAGTGCTGGAAGCCGTATCTCCAATTCTGCCGGGGTCCCAATCAAGATTTGTTTTGTAGGGGGGGGCTGTATTTTTGACATCAGTTAAGCATCAAAATATGGTTAAACCATGGTAAACCAACTAGTGATGGATAGTTTAGTACTTGAATATACTTCAATATGATTGTCAATATGTTTCTAAAATGGGGATATGTACTGACCAGCTAATTTCTTGGCAAGGGTAACTAATAGATTGGCCATGATTTAGTTCGTTTCTATCAATCGAACATGGATAGTAGCCCCACAGCGAAAGCTTCCACGAGCTGAGACTACCAACAGGAACAAGGTCAAAACTGATGAAGAACCCAATTGGCAAACTGAAAGCAAGTCTGGTTTCTAGTAATTAAATCCCATTTTTGGATTACGCAACAGTTATGCTTGAACATACCCAAATTTTCATTGGTATTGTTGGGGGAGATTCACAACTGCTTCCAGAGGAAGGAAAGCCTTGGATGGTGAAGTTCCTAAACATAACTAGCTATATTGATTTGATTGTTGGGAGTGTATCTACCGTTCGAGTTACAGTATCATAAAGGCACAACCATTACCAGGCTGTGAGACGCAGGTTTTGATGCAAAAATTGGCCATGTTTGCTCCATTTTGTTGGCTGCTGAACGCCCAATTTTAACGCTTCAACAGTCAGCACATCACCGTTGATGAAATCCCAATAGTTCATGGTGAATCCGCTTTTTTCACGCTGCCGAGGCGTCCTTGAGAGTGTCCTCCAGCTTGCGCAGGGCAACCATGGCAACTTGGGTGAAAAAATGTATAGAAATGTTATGAAATGGCCCCCCCTTCAGAAAACATAGAAATGGGATGAGATGGGATGAGATGGGTAGAGCCTGGTCAACTCTTACTTTAAAATTGTGGTTTAAGATCTTCCAGAAATCCCAAAAAACTGGTTTGAAGGCCAGGCACGAGAATACCCACTTACTGTCCAGTTCACCAACTCCACTACTTGAGCTGCCATCAAAGTATCAGGTAAAATGTCAGTGAACATTGTGGCACTTTACTTTTCGTAGTTATTGTTTCGGGTAGAAACAATGTCACATTAGTTGCATAGCATTTTTGTATTGGTCATCACACAGATTTGTTGGCCAACATTCGTTGTTTGTGACATTAGTACTCTGATCGCAAAGGCCACACTTACTAACTTACTGTGATTAGCATGACTTTACAGTATGAGGGTAGTAGACAATTCAACCCATGACCAGTGGGGATGTGCAATGTGCTGACGAAGCACTGACTAAGCCATGTGCGCTTAAATTGGCTTAAATCTTAGTCTCTTAGCATATTTTATGCCCCCACTTATTGCAAATCAAACATGGCCTACCAAGCCTTGTCCAGAAATGCCATTTGAAACGGAGGATAGTGATGGTTCAGCGTATAAACCAGGCAAGTTTGGACGACATGTTGTTTAATCCTTTGGCCAATGCAATTACAAGACCTCATTCGGCAACGGCTAATTGTCATAATTACGGGTAGTAATGATAATGGAATATAATGGATGATAATGGTAATATCTAGGACCCAGGATGATCCATCAGATATGTGCGTGCGCAGTTGTGTAAATTTGGGTGCCTTCCCAAGATTGGTATGGATCTTGAGTTCCGTGCCCCCGTCCGCCGAGTCTGTAATTTGGCAGTCACGATCTGGCACAATCGGCACCACGTCGAAATACAAACCATGGTATGCGACCTGGCTGCATTCCTTGGGAAGAAGTCATTGCGAATCTTGGTTAGCAATCCTAATTACCAAAGTTGCTCAATTCAGGTTGGTGAATTATTGTAATTTGGCCATTTTTGGCCGTTTCCTACTAGCCCACTATACCCATTATTTGTGCTGGAGTTCCAGCTGGTCATGTCAGATTTCAGCGATTTTGGTGATCCCTCCTGTTGGCCCTGCTGTGCATCTTGTTCCTGGCCAGGCGGCCATCCGTAGCGTCATATCATATTTTAATTGCCCTCTGGTTATTCAACATAGCTATAGAAAATCACCATTTTTAACTGGGTAAACCATCTCCTATTTCTATTGGCCAATTTCCATGGCTATACTAAATACCCTAATCGGGTAATCATTAAATCGTTTCAGCAAAGCCAGAGAAGTGATTCAGGATATTCAGGTTAGCAGCCCCTGGAAATGTCTTGGATGGTCTTGGTGCTGAGGTTGTCAATCCTGACACTTTCTTCTATGGCGTCATTTGGAAATGTGTCTTGATTGTCATTGGGTGCCCCCGATGATCCAACCGCAGTTTTTTTGTTTGCAAGTGTAGAATTTCTACATTTTGGCTTGGAATGTGGATATATTATATGATCACAAATATATATCATATAATATGTTATATATATATACATGATATAATATGATATATGATATATGATATGATATATTCATGCACTATATATATAATTATATATATGTGTGTATCATATTTATATACAGTTTGCATATACGGTGTGTATATATATATATAGATATGCACTCATATGCACTCACCAGTTGGCCATGCCTGCACTGCCCAGATGTCATCACCGCTTCGGCCCTCTATGTGGCCTTGATCACACCTCTTCAGGCGGGACAGGGATTTGGTCCGTATTCATATTGTTAATGGTGTTTCAGTATGGGCTAGGTTGGATTATGGATGGATTCATATGGTTTAGTATGGATCAATATGGATATGGATTGATATGGATTGATTTGGATTGATTTGGATTGATATGGATTGATATGGATTGATATGAAATCGGATCTTATGAGGATATATTGGTTATTATGGGGTAAGGTGTGGTAAGGTGTGGTAAATAGTAAATGTCCTAATTTTGCACATGACCTTAGTTTACCAGATGGTACAGCGTTGCCAGTGATGCGAAGTGACTGCACTGGTACCAAGATTGGACTGTGCTTCTTCTGAATCCTGGCTCCGTTGGCGGCCGAGAGAACTTGATCCCCATAACGATTTCCGAAATGACTGGAGGGCCGGTGCGCCCATGGTAAAACTATACATTTAACATTCATTTAACATATTTCAACATCATTCAACCACAACGCTGAAGTTGGAACTTGGAACCTGGAAGATTATGTTTCACCTGGAAGCTCACGGCAAACAAAAACATGTTTGTCCTTTGGTGGATACCCTGTAGAGTCTGCAGGCCTTCTGTTGCCCTCCTTACGCAACAGTTTCATCAACAGGTAGATGCTTGTCCTTTGACCGGCCGCAATTATGTTTGCACATGTGTGTTGGCTTATATTACCTCAACTAGTTCGAGATATTCAACACAAATCCAAACCTGGGCCAATCATTCTGTTCAGCAACTTAACTATCTGAAATTGAGTACAAGGCGGTTTTCCACACTTCTAACTTGGTTTATAAACACCATCAACTAGATATAAGATGATGCCATAAATCCCACGAATCGTCTTCTTAGCGAAGCCAGGCTTGCACTATGGAGCTGGAGATGTCGTTCTTCCTGGTTTTCGGCTGCTTTTTTTGCAGAGATGACGCTGGCCGACGCTGGCAGATATGACAGGAGAATGAGTTGACCATGATTTGAATAATATACCCTCTAGCAGTATCAGTTTTGAGGAAAATCAATGAACATCATCACTTTGATAGGTGAATCATCATGTGTAATTATGTTTATCAATGTTTCTCATCATATTGGCCATGGCTTCCAGAGCGAAGTGTTCGCCGTTAGCACCAGAGGGTACACCCAATTTGCACCTCTTTTGGGGTTAATATGCTACGACACTTTTGGCCAACCGGCTGGATGGATTTAATGGGATACACACTGCCACACACACACATATATATATAATATGTAAATAATATCAATATTTATATATATGATGTAAAAAAGATAGCCATAGTGATTCATAATAATCCATGGTGATGATTTATTATGATTTATCAGCAATCAAGGATGGATGTGCCATAAAATGGCTTTCATGGGGATAATAACATTATATAGATACATTGTAACCATTAGACAAAACATGGTAAATTGAAACCACAAAGGTTGTTGTGTGATTGGAATGAACTTTCCTTGAGCAAGAATTTGGTGAAGGCCACTGAAAATTGGTGTGTTCAATATTTAATTACCAATATAATAGGGGACTCCACATGATTTATATAACCATCAGCAAACGAGGAAGCCGGTGATCTTTAATGACTTACTCGCAGCCAAGCGGCTGGATTGAAATGGGGATCAAAACCAACGGGCATTAAATGGTAATCCATTGCGTCCTTGTATATTTTAGTGATCCTGTATGAAACTGTAATACATCAGAACAAGGATCACACTGTATTGAACTATATATTACCCTCTGGTAAGCTAACACAGCTATGGAAAATGACCATGTTTAATGGGTAAATCAACTATTTCTATGGCCATGTCCAATAGCTACGTTGAACTACCATAGGGTCTCATGGACAAGCATTATAAAGTCGGCTGGATTCAATCAATTTGCGGTGGGTATTATTAGGATATGATTCTGGGGATCTGGGTCAAGCGGCTGGATGGCTATTTTAACACGAAGTTTAACACTTCTGGTTTGTTTCGCTGTAAAAGAGAGGATACACTACGCAAATCTACGAAACAACTATTATATTTGTTTATTTTTGGGTATCTAAGATTCGCACTGCTGTAAGTTCAGTGGGGGTCCACTCTGCTTGCCGATAGTGATGTCTCGACATGGGTATTTATATGTATTTATTGGATCAACTATGTTTACCTCAGGGTTATAATCTCTTCCTCTTCCTGTGTTCCCATGCTATCCCAGTTTTTAACTGCTGCGGTTTCATCACCCACTTGGCAAACAGAAAAAGCGACCGCACTGCACCGGGGAACCATCCTGTAAAATGTCCCACAAAACATCTGAGGTAAACCCAAGGCCATAAACCATCCCAAATTTTGGCATATGATTGGATGTACATGGATATACTTGGACCATCTGTTTGTACCCTTCAAAATGGTGTTTTACCGCATAATGTTAGTACTTTTATCATTTTGCTGGTGTATTTGGAAGGTCTCGATCTCCCAGGCCGGATGGTGAACCCGGTTCTTGCGCGACTTAGGCTTTCTGGTGGATGCGGTGTTTATCATTGACCTGGTCTTGCAGTTCTTTGCCCCTTGGAGATGTATAGTTATGATGGTGTATAACTCATGATGTTCGCTCGTGTTAAGACTGATTGATGGAAATCTTTTGGGCTTTGGTGAATCTTCCTGGCTGCTTGGCTCCTTCCTGTCCACCGGATAGTTAATATGCCAGGAGCCCCCCCCTCAAAAAAAAGGTCAAATATTTCCTTTACAATTTGTCAGTCTATTTTAGTGGGCGCGGTAAATCAACCATGACCGATTAATTAGCTCCAAACAAATCGTCCAAATATGTCCCAAACATGTTTTCATGTTTCGGACCTTTGGAAATAGAAGATCCTAAACCCTGGGTTTCCAAGGGGCCCTGCCAATTCTTCCATCGACCCTTCCACGTTTCTGACGCATCAAAGGTGCAGATCACGGTGCACACCAGCGTCGGCCTCAAACGTGTGAACAGCCTCCGCAGGAGACGAAAAAATTCAGCCAGGATCCTCCAGGAAACGGCTGGCAATGAGCAATCCCCTAGAAATGGATCTGGTTGATGGTTTCTAGCATTTTTTATTTTCCATAATATATGGGATAATCCTTCCCATTGACTAATATTTTTCAGAGGGGTTGAAACCATCAACCAGTGGATATTCGAATGGGAAATTCATCGATCATGGATTTTCCGGCAATTCATGATAAGCCATGTTTGAACTGTTGGGTCTATTTATGATATAGCTTTGTTTATTTTAGGTTTGGACATTGGTGATAGGGAAGGGCAACCACCCCAAAATTGGCGGTTTATATATTGCGTTTGGCAATGGCGATAGTTTGCATGATCTATTGTGTGTATTAATGTATATTAGTATGTTAAAGTCATACTGTATATTTATATGGGTCTGTGTGTGTGTGCGTGCATATTGAACATAATCAAGGCTTTCAATTTGCTTCCTTGGGTTTCATTTCTGACCCGTGACCATTTTGCCAATTTATCACCGGTGAGTCAAAAGATTCCGTTCAACCCTTACCACCCCAAAACTATCACCTGAATGTGCCTATCACTATATTTGTCTAAATACGCATAGAGTGAGTTTCAGCATGTAGCAATGTTCTTTGTATACAGATCGTTGCCCTCTGGTAAACTAACATAGCTATGGAAAATGGCCCATGAAAATAGATGGTTTACCTGTTTACCATTGTTTACCTATTAAACATGGTGAATCTTTCCAGTTCGCGAACTGTTAAATCTTCTATGTGTTATGGAATTGTTCAAGCTCGCTGATCCCATGACAGGATCGCCCTCCACTACTTGCAGAGTTGGTTCTTCTGCGACCTGCTGGTAGCAATACCTTTCGACCTCCTAGGCGCGGGGATCCCTGGGGATCCCTGGGGAACTGTAGCATGGAAAATCTGTGAACGTCGGACTGGGAAATACTAAGTGGGCTTTGCATTGGCCAACTGTTAATTTATGTTTACTTGAAGAATGAAGGGTAAAAACATATGAAAAAATAAGAACTAGAAGAAACTGTGGTTTTGAGCATTAATGTTGACAAAAACAACCGACTTTGGGTACCATCGTGGGCCCACATGGCGCTTCAAATTGTCTGGGTCGCCGAAAGTTTAATCCCCTTTGAGCGAGATTCTCACCCTAGGCCTTGAAGTTCAGTTCCAACTTGCCTGAAATGGCCACCCCAGTTGCAGGAAAGTGACAATCCGATGTTTGGATTTCCATTATAACATTAAGATGATGTCAGATGACTTTCACGTTTCAATGGCCCAACCAGATCAACCAGAGCAATAGGCTCATCATGAGTAAACTATCAGCTAAATCGCTTGACATAGCCCAGTTACAACTGGATTCCAACAATACTATACACAAATCACAAATCCAAGGTTTTGCGTGAGGTGTCCTATTGTGTTCATGGTGATGTAGTATTGTAGCTCATTGTAATCCGACAACATTTTCCATCGATTTTCACAATCCCAAATCCCAGGTGAGTTGATGACAAAGAATTCGAAAGAATTGGTCACAGTAAAGTCCTATTAGTCACAAAGTCAGAATTCCCCTTTCTGTTTCCGTTGATGGAGTTCGCCCACATCCCGTCCCCATTTTCGCGCGCTGCGCTTTGCCAGGGGTATTTACTCTGGACATCGAGGGGCGAACGGTGCGGATATTGACCCTTGACCGCACTTCGAGTGGGCAAAACATATGGGAAAAACGGAAAGTCAATGCTTTTTCCCAGAGATCGATTTCATGGTGGACAGTCCGTATCTATGTTAGCATACAGGCATACAGGGCACATGCAGGAAATGTAATCTCTATGTATATATATATATATATTGTCTATATAATACGAATAATCATAATTTAAAGGTATTGGTTTCCTGTATATCATATGTCTATCTATATGCGTGCGTATATGCATATGCGTGTGTGTATATAAATCATGCATATAATATATATATATATATCCATTCTATGGGATCCACTGCAATAAAAGCAATCCCCAAATATCAGCTGTTCGGGGCGTTTTGAAAGCCAGCCATTGGGGTGATCCCAACAATAAACATTATTTAATTTAGATGCATATATATATATATACATATTATGTACTGTATAGAGATCGATGTGGAAAATGTTTATGTTAGTGTCAGCATTTCTACACCGCTGGCTGAGATGTTTTAGATTAACCCACGCCACATATATATATATATATATTGGATTATATTTGTGTGACTAGGTTCTACTCCGGCAATCAAACGTGGCAATTGGAAATCCCTGAAATGGAGGTCTCAATATGAAAATCATCTATAGAAATGGTGGATTTTCGAGGCAGCCATGTTTGAGGACATAGGAGGGCACGTAGTTATGCATTCAGATATTCAAATTCGAGAGACACACTGAGATGCAACCACATTCAATTTGCAGATTGAAATGAAACTAAACAATGAACGTCTTTAAACATGTAATTACTGTACGTATCATATTACTCCAGTGTGTCCATCTATACACATTTATTGACAATGCAACAATCAAAATATGTATTATACATATAATATAACATATATATATATAGATATTGTAATTTTATATTATTATTATTATTATATATGTATATAACAAGATTGTAGAACATGTATGCAGCATGCATACACAACCTCCGATATCTTCGTGTCGTGGCAACGGCACTTTTTTTGCACCACATCCTGTGGTGCAGCCAGGTGGATGCTGAAACTCTTTCGCCTGCTAAAGACTTCGAGGCATCGATCTATGGGCTATACAGCAAAAGAGTGGGGATATTTTCTGGCATATGCAAAAGAAACATGCGGAAATCATTGGACTGGACCTGCAAACGTATGGTTTTCAGATGTTTTAAGAAGATTTTCTGGAGCTGGTCCAAGTAGCACACCCAGAGGACTTGCCGTGCCTTGCCATTTGTAGGCATAAACCATCAAATTTTGGGATAATATACCATGGATTACCATGGTATACCCAGTTTTGTTGGCTCATTATGTCCATGGAGCCGATTCTCGGCGGCTGGTTTCCTAGCCATTTTCCCAACCAAGTGACAAGAGATCCATGGAACCCTGTACGGAACCCCCCCCTTTGGCAAAAACATATCGTTTCCACTTAAAATAAGCTCCGCAGGTGGTGGCACTTGATCGAGGTGCCATATTCCATCAAGCATCAGCGGCTGGGCTTATAACAGAGCCCTGGGGCACACATGGGTCGCAAAATGTCGCAAACTGAGGACCTTCATCGATTCTTCCTATAGATGGGTTCTCTTGGTTTGTTGAATGAACTGAGGCAATTTTTGGTGTACCAATGTCAATGTTACCTTTGATCCATTCAGCTTCTACACAAATCTAGATGGGACAACCCTATGGCCCTGAGGCAAGAATGGCTTCTCTTGAGATTTCTGGGCTGCTCGGTGATAAAGACAAACGGCTTCAACTTGGAAAGAACGCCGATTTCACCAAGGAAAGTGGGGATTTTTATTTACATTGGTATTTGCACACATTGGGAACCAACGCATCTTCTTCAGCCGGGCTAGTTTACTGTAAGTTGCCTGGTGTATTCCATACCAGCACTTCTTTGCCATTGTGTCCCCGATGTTTGCCATGTCTAAAGTGGTGATGTTTTGCCATTTTGTCAATTTTGTCCTCATCCTTGATCCACCGTGGCCGACATACAGTATTTCAGTCTTCCTGGAGTCGATAGAATATGATGAACATGTCAAACATCTTCACTCGAATGGGTTTCTTTCTGAGCATCTCATAGTTTACGGATGCGTATTCCATCAGAATTCGGTGAACTCAAAACCTGATAGCCATGAGACCCCCCGTTTCTGCACCGTGACTAAATCATACTCAATCAACCATGTAACCATTTTTTAGATGATGATTCCATATTTTCCCATATTTACCTTATATGTGTCCATGGTTACCCGAGTACCCCGTAGTTTCTCATACATGTGTAAATGATTTCCCTATATCGAAAATAAATCCAGCAATGGTTCACCACGGCATCTAATCAAGGTTTATTGCTGCTACTTTGCCACTGGTTCGCCTGCCTTTGGTGCCTCTCCCTTCATGTGGACAACCACGAGGCAAGAGTTTTGGCTGGCAAGAGGAGTCTCCCTGCCGTGCATGTCGTTGAATAGCAGCAATCATCATGGTGTTTTTTTCCCAGTTCTTTAGGTAAACTTGGGTGAATGTCAGGGATTTACTGTAACAACAACGGGATTATGATGGATTATGGTTGGTAAATGTTCATAATCCCATCCCCGTTATATCCTTTGTTTCCCCGCCAAATGGACCTAGTAAACCGAGGCTTGTGTTGGTGGGGGCATTTCATGAGGGAGAAGAGGGCATTTGTCTAAGACTGAGTAAATGTATGTAAATGTTCTTTATTGCTAATATACATATATATATATACATTGCAAATTTGATTGGAACAAGTTGCAGGTCTTGCTACCTGAATTGTTCTTTCCCATATGGGGTTGATTGTAATGACAGTAAACTCAGTAAACCGTGACCGTGGTTAACCCACGCTCCAACCTAGCCAAGGTTTTTCGATGAAATACATATATATATATATAGATGGATACAGATATAGATGTAGATATAGAGATACAGATATAGATATAGATAATTTTAGATATTTGTATATAATCATATATATATATATAGAGATGTGTTTTTATTATAGATACATGTAGTGACCATGGGTCAGTGCCGGAGTTGTGAATGGCAACACCTTCCAGTCTTGGTTTATTTCAGCCAAGAAAGAACAGTTCAGCAATTCATAATGATTGGGCTTCACATTTGCCGTAATCACTGGATTGGTTCAATGGAACATCTACCATCAAATATATGGGGTTTCCTGTAAATTGTCCCATCATCCAATTCTGTGAAGTAGGGAGCTAGGTTCCGTCAGAACATGTTTTGTCCGGAGTTTTCCTTGTAGACTAAAAAGCCAAGCGTTTGAACACCAGAAACAAAGTCCGCTTGTCTGAGTGAATTTACTGTTTGTTTGTACGCAAGTTTCAGCACAACAGTGTTGCAGACTGGAAAGAACTGTTTTCTTGCCAACTGGGAGCTTCCCAAACAGAAACAAACCTTTTCTCGCAACTTTCGATTATTGAAGCCTGAAACTCACAACAAACTCAGAAGTTGTCAGCTCAGACCTCCCAAATAATTCTTGTTTATCGCATTTTAATAGTTTAATGAAATTCCCCACCTTTCAGGTGAGGGCTGTTAGATTTTATCACAGTTGTTCTCCTCCTCCGCCTCCTCCTCCTCCTCATCCTCCACCTCCTTCTCCTCCTCCTCCCTCTCCTCCAGCTTCTCCACCACCTTTGCATCCACTCCCATGTTCACTTCCACCTTGCCAACTCTTCGCCAAGCTCTTCGCCAACTTCCGCACGCAGTGGGCACTGCTGGACCTCAACCGCAAGGGTCTGAGCGCACTGGGCACCGCTGGACCTCAACCTGGGACCTTCCGAGCTCAGTGAGCACCGCTGGACCTCAACCTGGGACCCTCCGAGCTCACTAAGCACCGCTGGACCTCAACCTGGGACCCTCCGAGCTCAGTGAGCACCGCTGGACCTCAACGGCCAGATAGAATGCCAGAAGATATGCCAGATAGAATGCCAGATAGAGTGCCAGAAGGAATGCCAAAAGAATCCAAAAGATATGCCAGATAAAGTGCCAGAATGTTTGCCAGATAGAATGCCAGAAGATATGCCAGATAGAATGCCAGAAGGTATGCCAGATAAAGTGCCAGAAGGTATGCCAGATAGAACGCCAGAAGGTTTGCCAGATAGAATGTCAGAAGATATGCCAGAAGATATGCCAGATAGAATGCCAGAAGATATGCCAGGTAGAATGCCAGAAGATATGCCAGATAGAATGCAAGAAGATATGTCAGATGAAATCCAAGAAAAAATGCCAGATAGAATGCCAGAAGGTATGCCAGATAGAATGTCAGATCGAATGCCAGAAGGTATGCCAGATAAAGTGCCAGAATGTTTGCCAGAACATATGCCAGAAGATTTGGCAGATAGAAAGCCAGAAGATATGCCAGAAGATATGCCAGATAGTGCCAGAAGATATGCCAGAACATATTGCAGAAGATATGCCAGATAAAATGCCAGAAGATATGTCGGATAGAATGCCAGAAGATTTGCCAGTAACAAAACGTATAGATGCCATGGCGGGGATAACGTATATTTGTTAGTTCTCTGGCAAAGTTTGCTGCAGACCTGCAGGTGCAGGGTTTGCTTCTCCGCAAGAAACCATCTTTTGCGGAGAGAGTTTTGTTTCAGCAACAACGAACGTCTCCAGTAAAGAGGTCAATAACCGTTGATATCCATGGTTTCCAGCTGAGGCAATCTCAAAAACTGATTATTATTCTATTAAATAAAATTGATTATTGAAAAGACCTGAGCACCTCTGATTATTCCAATCTCATTGGTTTTGGCACATATCATTTTAATTTTGTTTGCTGTAAAAAACAATGTTTCAAAACATGTGGCACGGCTCTATCCTCGGCCTCGGGGATCTTTGGGCCTTCGGCGTCACCGAGATCTTTATCACTGGTTTTAAGACCAGGTGTCAACATGTCTCAAAAAAAAACCTAGAACCTTGAGCAAAACAGTTGCAACAAAAAATGAGCAACTCATCTCAAAAAGATGTGGGTAAAACACAATAATTCACAAACATGAATCAAACATCCCCCAGCCACCATTTTTTAGGTGGTATATAGAAACCATTCCCAGTCGACTGGGTGGTTGAAACTGCCAGGCCTCCTGGAGAGACGCGATCAACCTTGAGCGGGAGCTGCTGGGATCTGACAACGTTCGTTTCCTCTGGGAAATTCAGATTTAGATTACAGGCTTAACTATGGTTTATGGTAGATATATGGTAGATATATGGTAGATATATGGTAGATATATGGTAGATATAACATGACAATATTGAGAGCCCTCTTGAAAGCTGTGTCCTTTCATCACGAACAAAACAGGTGCGCCATTTGTCATTCAGTGTTCTGCCCGGAAATAGAGAACTATAGTTAATGGGGTTTATAAACCAGACCAACTTATAACTGGGAACATGACAATCTTACCCCATCCGATTGACCAACAAAAACACAGCAAATAATATCACCTACTCTCGTGTAACAGTGTAAAGAGAACATTGTAGGTTGTTAGTTTCATGTTTCTTTCATGCTTAATGGATCTGAAATCCGCATCAGTGCTCGTCTGAGGGAATATGGAATGGAGCAACTGACTGGATACCAGATGCTTGACTTTACTTTAGCTTGGATATCTAAGTGTAAAACCCATTAGCCCCAAAGAGGGCCTTGTTGGTAAAGAGTTTTTTTTCCACCTGCCAGGTGAGTGGTCGATTTTAACAAAGGTGCTGGTCCCATGCTCCTCTGCCGCCTTGGTCCATGGCATTCGGGGCACGCACGGACCCGAACCGTATGGCGAGCTCCGGATCAGTCAGGGCATGTACGGACCCAAACACATGCCAGAAAGAATGCCAGGTAAAATGTGAGAATATACGTCACATAGAACGCCTTCAAATATGTCAGGTAGAATGCCAGGTAGAATGTCAGAATTTGTGTCAGATGGAATGCCAGATCGTGTTAGAATTTATGTCAGATAAAATGTCAAAACATGTGTCAGATAGACTGCCAAAAAGAATGCCAGATAGAATGGCAGATAAAATGACAAAATGAATGGTAGAATGCCAGATAGATTGCCAGTTGAAATGTCAGGTAGAATGCCAGATGCAATGAGAATACCAGCTCAGGTGCCAGAACGTAAAACGTCAGACCATGCCAGATAAAATATCAGATGGGATGCCAAAACAAGTATATATATGTCGGATAGAATGCCAGATAGAATTTCACACAGAATGCCAAAGGGAATGTGAGGATCATAATACATGCCAGCATATATTGCAGATAGAATGCCAGATAGAATGTCAGTTGGTAGGGGTCACTCGAAGAAAGAATTTTGGATTTGATTTGTTAGGGCCATTTTCAACCATACCCTGTGTTATCACGCAACCCGAGAGCCACGTTCAGGATCGTAGAAGGCACCCAACATCCACGATCCAATTGTTTTTGGTCAGTAAGTGGGGCTACAACCCAGTTCTGAATGGGAGGGCCAACCAGGTTTGTTAACCAGTTATATACGTAGTTTAGATGATCTTTCAAGCACCTCTGGAAAACAGCAAGTTTCTGCCCAAACCCCACACACACAGATATATATTTGTATATATATGGTCCATCGTTCCAACCCCCCGGCCATGGTCATGGGTCAGCCATAGTACTGTCCCCCTCCCCCCCTGTGGTGTGGTTGGGTGTGTGTGGTGCGAGGTGTGTGGTGCTGAGGGGGGTGTAGTGCATGTATGACAATATATATATATGGCATGGTGGGTATTGTGAGTATGGTATGTAATTATCTCATGTACGGTATGTTTGATATGTATGGTATGTTTGGCATGTATGGTTGGTATGGTATGTATGGTATGCCTGGCATGTATGGTATGTTTGGTATGTATGGCAGGTATGGTATGTATGGCATGTATGGTTGGTATTGTATGGATGGTAGGGGTGGTATGTAAGTATGTTGGGTATGGTATGTTATATTTGATCGTATATATGGTGTGTACGGGCGACCTGGTATGGCATGTTTGGAATGTATGGTATGTATGGTAGGTATGGTATGTATGGCATGAAGGGTTGGTATTGTATGGATGGTAGGTATGGTATGTAAGTCCGTTGGGTATGGTATGTTTGATGTGACAGTATGTATGGTTTGTATGGTATTTATGGTTGCTATGATGGGTATGGAATGTTTGCTATGTAAGGTAGGTATGGTATGTATGGCATGTATGCTTGGAATTGTATGTATGGTATGTGTGGTAATTCTGTGTCATATGTATGTATGGTATGTGTGGTATGTATGATAGGTATGGTATGTATGGTCAAAGTTTGCATGGTATGTATGGTATGTATGGTATCATTGCAATGTATGGTAGGTACAGTATATGTTAAACACGTGTAGTGTTGTGAGAGTACACAGGTAGTAAATGGGAAGGTAGATACATAGCACGTGTATATATGACTATAGGTAGCACGTAGGTACTTTGAGGGAGTATGTGTGCTACGTAGGTCGTCTAAAAGGTGGCATGTACCTAGTAAATGCGAGGCTGGTAGTCAGAAATGCTGCAAAGACCTAGCAAATACGAGGCTGGATCTCAGAAATGCTGCCAGTAGCTTGCAAATTGAAGTGACGGGGGTGCTACCTGGGGACCCGTACCATTGGGGGGGCAGAACCACGGAAGACGCGACCATATAATATATATATATATATATATATATTTATTTATTTACATATATCTATACATATATATATATATATATATATACATATTTTTTTATTTATTTACATATATCTATACATATAATTATATATATTTACATATATCTATACATATAATTATATATATATAAATATATAGATACATATATATATATATGTACATATATATATATATATATATATGTACATATATATATACATATATATATATATATACATATATACACATATATATACATATATACATATTTACATATATATATATATATACACATTTATATATACATATATATATATATATACACACATATATATACATATATATACATACATATGTATATATATATACATATATATATATACATATATATATATATATACATTTATATATATATATACATGATTTTTTGGGTTCCACGGTCCCCTGTCTTTGATTGGAAAAGGGATTGGTTAAAGGGAGGCATTGTCGGGAGATAGGGAGTTATTTTAGTTCTGCATTGATGCTGCAAACCAGCGTTTCCAGCAAAATTAAAATTAAATCAGCATAATTAATTAAGTCGATCCATTGAATTCATGCAAAGTATATAGGGCAGAACCTTCGCAGGTTGGATCCTCTTTTTCGTCCCTGACACCTTCCAGACATTGTGGGTCAGGGGATCCACTCCGAGGACTTATGTGCTGGCCTACTACTTTTGCAGCTCCTCAGCCTAGTCAAGGGCACAGTGGCACACCTTCGGTCATTGGCTCAACTGAAAGCAGCGCGGCACCACCTTGAATGTGTCTGACTAAAATAATGATTGGGAATGTATCAAATTGCCGGACTTTTTCAGGTTATGGAATTGTGATACGTGACCCAGATGGCTCCAAATTTTGCCAGATGCGCGGGAATCTTCATAAGTAAATGGACGGATATAGACAGATAATGGTATTTTTTTTGATAAAGGAGCAGTTGGTTGCACTTGGCCAAGTACGCATTTTTGCCCTGTAGCTAGGGAAGGTCTTCATTAAGTAGACGTAGGATAGCCCAGAAAGTATTGCAGAAGGATGCCAAATAGAAAGTCAGAGAAACGGCCAGTTAGAAAGCCAGAATATATGTCAGAAAGAACGCCAGATAAAACGCAAGACAAAATCAGAGCATATGCCACAGAATGTCCAGATATATGCCAGATAGAATGCCAGCCAAGAGGTCTGAATATATTTATCCGATAGACAATGTTCGATAGAATGCCAGGATATGTCGGATAGAAGGCAAAATAGTATTAAGTATAAGGTCATTTAGAGTGTCAAGTAAATTTTCAGGATATATGCCGGATAGGACGCCAGATAAAATCAACACGCTATAAAGCACTGATAAATACCAAAATATTTGTCAGATATAATTCCAAAATGTGTTTAAATATGTGCTAGATAAAAAATCAAAATTTATGACAGATAAACTGTCCAAAAAAAATGCCAGGTGGAATGTAAAATTTCAGAATATGTTGCTAGATGAGAGGTTAGCTGATATGCCAGATAAAATGCAACGATATACGACAGATAAAGCGCGCAATAAAGAGTCGGAATATATGCCAGATAGAATGTCAAAATATATGTCAGATAAAATGCCAGATCAGAAGTCGGAATATGATCAGATGAAAAGCCAGAGAAGATGCCAGATAGCATGCCAGGTAGAATGCTAGATAGGAGGCCAGATAATGTGTCAGATAGAATGTAAAGATAAAGTTGTCAGAAAGAAAACCAGATAAAACCTAGATAAAAACCAGATAGAATCTATGTTATTTTAGAATGCCGAAAAATATGCCAGATAAAACGTCCGTTGGAATGGTACTCTATATGTCAGATAGACACGCAGAAAGATGCCAGGTAGTATGCCAGATAGCATGCCGCATGCAATGCCAAATGCGGATATTTGATGTCAAAATGTATGTCCGGCGGTGTGTCAGACAAGATGCCAGACAGCATGTCGGAATATATGCCCGATAGAATGTCAGATAAAATTCGGCAAGGATGCCGAAAAAAAGTGTCAGATGGATTACCACCTCAAATGCCAAGTAAAATGCTGCATTATATTTCAGGTAAAGTGCCAGAGTATTTGTAAGATAATGCTGTGAAATAGAGCATGTCAGAATATGTGTCAGATATGATGCCAGGTAGCATGCTAGAAAGAATGTCACGATGTGGGTCACACACACGCTAAAATAATTTTTTTAATCATGAAACATAGTTGTTGTTTATAGAAGTTGGTCTCAGTCGTATCTATTGAAAGGAAACCATGGGTTGTCCACATCTCTGTTAGTTTACCGTAGTGTAATAGGAATTGACTTGACATTTTGAACATCATGGATGTTTCATCACAACTGCTTCAGGTTACACGATGACTTCGGTGGGTTACGGAGATATGGGGCCTCAGATTCTTGGACGAGTTCCAGTTTTCCCGGTGGCCTGGGGTGTGGGATGGTATGTTTGCAGCCAATACTTGGCAAATGCTCAGCTTAGAGAAAACCATTATGGCACCTTAATCAACAAAAATCTGGATTTAGCCAACAAAAATGTTCAGTCAACATTGGTTCGATGGTATTGTAGTTCAAATTGATCGTCATGGTGGCGCAAATTACTACAATAATTGGTGGGTTTATGGAGGATACATCGAACTATATAGCTAGATGGGTATTATGGTGTTTTATATTTTCCTTTAAACAAACAGACTTAATTTTGGGTAAACCATAGCTACTTTCCAGGGTTATGTGTTTAAATTCATATCTTTTCATCATAGTTTATATTGGTTTATCTATGTAAAATTGATCTATATACTCATTTTCCACCCAAACGTATCTTGTGTTTTGGGAGTTGCCCTGACAATACCAATCACTTCCTGTTTTGATATTGTTGTTTCCATTGTATGAGTTTGTTTAAACTGAGCATGATTACATTATATATCATATAGATACCACAACCCATGTCGCAGGTGTATGCCGTTTTTATGGTATTAGGATGTATGAAATACATATGCGCTGCATATGTCTGTGACTTGTATGTGCAGCAGGTCATGTGTGAAAAATATAAACATGTTGCCATGGCACTGCCATGGCACTGCCATGAGGAACGGATTGGAGGTTTTGCTTTGCATTTGCATGGTACCTTGGCTCCGAAGGCGGTCAACATTGGGATGTGCATCCCTGTGCGGTAACCCCCAAAAGGGTAGAACCCGAATTCATCACTATCCGAGCGGAATTCATTTTTTCTGCTTTTTTTTGGGGGTACTACAAGATACTATAAGTGGTTTATATTTAATCTCTTTTGCAGAAACCACTCTAGGGATTTTCCGTGTATATCCAACTGGCTGGACACTCGTGAACACCTAAGTGGTGGCGGCGGGCCTTTGCTTTCTGTGGGTTGGTAAGGGTACGAAGATCCCGTGGATAGGTGTTCCTGCGGGCTTCCAAAAAAACTCCGGAGTCCAAAGGGTAAATCTGACAAAAAACACTGTTTCAGAAACAAAAACCAGAAGAGGTCTGGCTATGTGCCCTGTCTGGGCCGCCTGGTTCCTATTGGCCATTCCTTGGCCCTAACCGCTCCGGGCGCACCTCTGGGACCGTTTCGCACTTCAAAAGTGATTTTTGTTTTCAATGGTGGACCTGTGTTAGCATGAGATTTGAAGTGGTTGAAATTTCTGAAGTGGTTATCCGATTATTACCTACTCATTGAATCTTATGAACTCGGACGCATGCCCCAAGCAGGTGAACACTGCCTGTTTTCCTGCCATAAGTGGAAGAATGGACTGCCCGAAATTCAGGTTGTTAAACAAATCAAATGGATCTGAAGAATCGTATGTGGGTATGGTTTGTTGGATATAGAAGTCATTTGCTGAACATCTCAACATGGGACGTGAGTTCCGGAGTGCGAAATCCAGGATATCTTTCGGCGACATCAACTAAAGCTATAATAATTGTCGCGAACTTGGGGCAGTTTCAGGAACAAAAACTTAAAGGTGAGAGCCTTGGAACATGCCAAAACGCTGAGGTCATTTGCACAGGATTCTGTTGGGTTTCTCGCTTGCATTACGAGGCTTCCGGGGATGGGGTTGAATGTTGAAGCCCGAAACTGATACAAGAAATGGTCAACATAACGACATAACTATGGAAAATCACCACGTTTAATGTTTAATGGGTAATTCTACTATTTCTATGGCCATTTTCAATAGCAAACTGTTAGATATGCATGACAGGGGCCCACCAAGGTTTGAACTTGTCACCAGTTCAGCTTCAAGGATCCCATTTCTTTCATGGCCACTCCAGGGGGAGCATGGTGGCATCACATTGGTAAACAATAAGCCTTGATGACCATTGCTGAGCGATATCAACATGTCAATGTCATGTTAATGTCATGTCAATGTCATGTAAATCGGCCAAATTTGATACTCACCATACTGTACTTGATGCATTTTCATGTTCATTTTGCATGTGTTTGAAGGGGGCAGCCGAGGCATACGTTCTGGGCCAAATTTGTGCCATTGTAGCAGGCATCAACGAGGCAGGGCTCCGGAGTCGCCATTATGTGCAGTCCATTTTGGGGATAGCCCGATTTGACTAATATGTAGATCCTGACAACTGGGCTTTCCATATGTTTCCATATGTTTCCATTTTGTCCCTACGCTGTCAATCATTTCCGCGTGCCTGTATGTGCCTGTTGTCCAGGGGATTCCAGGCTTGATTTGGATCCATTTCATCATGTTTCCCCAACATCATATATTTCTTCATTTTTCACCAACTCAGGCGATGTCAGAAGCATCTATAGATGGTGTAGATCATGATGTCTACAAGTCAGAATGTCAACAGTTTCCAGGTCTTCGTCAGAGTTCAAGCCACCCCCAGAGGTGACCCTCCAAAAATTAAAGGACCGGATAGCCCCACAAGTCAACTTCTTCCTGCCACGCAAAGTGCCGCGGCGCTGCCACGCAAAACGAAGGTGAATGTGAGCAAGCGCCACGCCTGCCACAGTTGTGTGTGAAAGATGGTGTGTGACAAACTTGTGTGTGTGTGTGAGGAAGTTGTGCGTGTGAGGAAGTGTTGTGTGTGACAATGTTGTGTGTGACAATGTTGTGTGTGATAAAGTTGTGTGTGAAAGAGAGTGTGCGACAATGTTGTGTGTGACAGAGTTGTGTGTGAAAGAGAGTGTGTGACAAAGGTTGTGTGTGAGCAAGATGTGTGTGACAATGTTGTGTGGAAAAGAGAGTGAGTGACAAAGTTGTGTGTGCGTGTGTGTGTGTGTGTGACAAAGTTGTGTGTGTGACAAAGTTGTGTGTGTGACAAAGTTGTGTGTGTGACAAAGTGTTGTGTGTGTGTTTGAGCCAGTTGTGTGCGACAATGTTGTGTGTGAAAGAGGTTGTGTGTGACAAAGTTGTGTGTGAGCAAGTTGTGTGTGAAAGAGAGTGTAACAAGAGGAGGCGGCGGATGAGGAGCGGGATACAGAATCAAAAACAAGAACCGCACACAAAGATGTGGGGAAATAGAAAGTCAAGATTCGCTATTACAAATTGGTGCGTGTTGGTGGTTAAAAAGTTAAGATTTTCCCTAAACCCACAGATGATTGAAGATATTGAAAAGGGCTTACCTTTGAGAGGCTATGAGCTGCCATTATCCCAGCTGTGTTAACATTCTGTTTCCATTTTTTGAGAGGCAAAAAGGCCATTATTGTAATATATATTGAGATATATTCTAATTTTGTTCACCACTATGGTTGGCAGGAGAGCCAGGCCTTTCGCATGCGACTCTGGGCAAAGTTGTATCCGCAGAGTTCACTTGCGGAATTCGTGTGGGTTTACCGGGGGATTTAACGAGGTTTATTAAACTAGTGCAGGATAAAGGGAATTATAACTGGAGGGACGAAATTGGATCAACCTTGATTGGCACTTAATGGTACTTTGACGCTCTAGGCTCTAGTTTCCATCAATTTCAAGGAGATAAAACACAACCTTACCTTTTCATACCTAATATCCATACTCAACGATTTGGTCATCCATTTTATACATGCAGAAAATGCAGACACCTTTAGTTATATTCTACATATGTACTTCTGCAATTGGAGGTATTTACGAACCAAATCGATCCAACTAACAATGCGGGTGTCTTAAGGTTAGCCATGGATATAGGCTGATAGCAAACCAGCGGAATAGATTGATAGCAAACTGTTGAAAATAGAGCGACGTCGAATTCCGATGACCCTTGGAAAATAATGGTGCATAGAAAAACAATTATTTCTCCTTGCAGTTCAAATTGTTGGTTTTAACCATAAGTCTTTCTCTTTACCTATATAGATGCAATGATGATTAAATATAATATTGGAATGATATGGAATGATACCCATAGTATATTTGACCAAATGTAGAATCCAAAATGATCATTAATTATATACCATATTTGGAATGATGATCCAAAATGACTTGTCAGATGGGTCCGCCAACCAGACTAGGTTGATTCATGTTGACCCACCAACTATTCAGAAAGGGTAAATTTTCGAAGGAACTGGCCAGTTACCCTTTGGTAATCGAACATAGCATGTGAACATCATTAATCATGTGGGTAAAACAATAATAAACCATCCTCCAAATCACCATAATTTCATGGCATTCCCAAATGGGTGGTTTATGGCATTGTTTTACCCACATTATTTAATTAATGTTCCCCCTTTTTCCTAGCTATAAACCTATAATTCGTGCGGGGGATTTTCCAGCAGCGCACCGCGTTGGATTGTCCACACCCAAGGAATGAACAACCTGAACGTCATGATGCAGACCGAAAACCTGCCTGAATCGCTGCAAAAGCGGCTGCGTACCTTCTTTCTGCCTCTTGGGCCCATTTAACGGGATTTTCTGCAGAGGTGATGGCTATGTGAACAAAATCCCATGAAACATATTACAGTAGTATATATTAGTTATAAGTGTCATAAAGACTCAATTGGAGTTGCGATCGAATCTAGGGGTCACTGTCATGCTGTTGAGTTGTTGTTGAAGATAAAAATTGTTGATTCTTTCCAGTGGTTGGGCGTTTTTGCTACAGCGTAGGATTCTGTGGAACCGATACGCTTTTACGTCTCCCAATTCCAAAGGGTTCCCCAACACATAAGTCTGCTTCTTGGAGAATGTCCACAATGAAATCCATAGTTTCATTTAGGATTGACCACTATCCAATGGGTCGATGAAAAAAACAACCTGCAGGAAACCAATGAAAACCATAGTTCCTTTTTTACATAAGTATACATACATAGATTTGTTTTGGTTCAAACCTTATGTATATATATATTTATACACATGTATGCATATCATATCCATAATCATCCATACATTTTTGCATGCCTAAATTCTCCAGCCTCTTTAGCACCAGCTCGGGGGCTTCCGTAGCCCCGAGGCAGAACAGGAACCTGGCACAGCATCAGCATAATCTCAACCTACTGACACTGGGCTGGGAAAGCCGTGGCCTTGGTGAGGGAAAGTATAGAGCATCAATCTGGATTTGATATGGATTTCAATAC
This sequence comes from Cladocopium goreaui, assembly GCA_947184155.2. Taxonomy (NCBI): domain Eukaryota; class Dinophyceae; order Suessiales; family Symbiodiniaceae; genus Cladocopium; species Cladocopium goreaui. The sequence continues at coordinate 526,725 of CAMXCT020001746.1, read as the reverse complement.
GTATATAAATACATTGGGTATCTTTGGGTAAAGCAACTGCTGCAGGCTAGGTGAAGATGCATACTTAGTTTCTTTGCAATTTTTGATTTGGACTCATGTCAGCCTGCATAAACCTACAGAAACCTACTAGCATGCGCAGCTAAAGATGTACATCCTTCAGCCTCGGGGACCATAATAGATTACGATAGCCAAGTTGGTGCAAGTAAATCCAATTCTCTACGGGTTTTATGGCCCTTGTAATATTATAGCATCTTACTATATATTAGCATTTTATTTCTTATATTCATCTTCGGACTATATACGACTATAATAGGTTGTTTCAAGTTTTTTAGTTGGTAATCAACAAACATGACTGGATGGCCGCATGACAGGTGTTATTTTGCCCTGATGCCACATGGTCATTTCAGTGTCAAGAGTCGTCACTGGCAGTTGGCGCCGCCAATTCCGAGAAGAACAGCGTTGCATGCGCTTCAAGTAGGGGCGTTTGAAACATCACGTGCTTTACTGGTGTATCACTGGTTGAGCCAACCATATCCTTATATGTCCTATATGTCCTATCATTATTGTCCTATATATGCCCTATATTTGGATGGGATATCCCCAATGTCCTATCATTATTGTCCTTATATGTCCTATCATTATTGTTTTTCTCATTATTTGGGATATCCTTATATGCCCAACAAATGTCCTATCATTTGGTATGGGATATCCCCAATGAATCCCAATGACTCGAATCTGGTTTGGGACGGTAGTCCCCGGCGACAAGGAATAGCATGAGTCCACAACTGCCCCCTGGATGGGAAAGATTGGGAGGGGACATGGAGAGGGTTTGAGTTTCCATCATGCCCGGATTATCACCATTAAAACTCATGGAAAATAGGGGACATGATGGTTAAATATAATAAGGGTATAAGATGATATGAGGGCATATCTGCTGATTATTCAGCGCTTAGGGGAAGCGAAGCAGCTATGGCTATCAATTGGATCCCAACAATTGCTGTGCAGCCTACCTAGACGGGATTTTCTGTTGGCTAATCACAAACTTTGTGTAACATATTGTAAGGATCTATGTTAGCAAGCCCATGCCAAAGACATTGTCACAAAGAAATCCAGGGGAAACAAAAACAATCCGGGTTTCAAGACTTCAAAGCAAACACGTTTGCAATCCTACAATTTTCACATTAGACAACATTGCCATCGCCATCGTCGTAATCATTACCAGCATCAGCATCATCATCAGCAGCAGCATCATCATCGTTCCTAATGCCTCGCGAAGATTGTTTCCATCGTTCAGCCGCGATTCTTGAATGCAGGGCTACCCTCCAATGTTGCGCAGCCGCAACCGAGGCAGTCGGAGGTTTGCTTCACTTCCAACTTGCCTTGGTTTTTTGGCTGCTAACCCTGGTGATTTTATACGTTCATGGATTATCCCACCCATAAATGGGTCAATGATGTTAAATGGGTGAACTAAGCATGGTAACTCACATGTTAGCCACTAAAGTGGGATGGTCCTTCAATCGAAAATTCGGAACGGGTCTCAAAGCAGATCATAAACTGCAGTAGACAATGTGAATATAGATAGATACCCTTATTCTCAGGATAATTGGTTCAAAAATGTTCAAAAAACTCTGGTTGTACCTTCGGCTTCGATGTATCCACCTTGGGGATCGAAGCGCAGGGGACAGCGTAGCATGTCAGCATATGTCAGCTGTACATCTGCTAGCTGGGCAATTGGGTAATGAGGAATAAGCAGCTCATAGCGTTCTCCATCCCATTTGCATCCATTTGCTGCATGCATGGTTTAAAGACACCAGCATTGATCGCACAAATTGCAACACTGTTTGCTATGATTTCCCCTGGAAAATGCATAACAAACATCAAAGTGTAAGTATAGCATCCATGTCAGTGGCCAACCTGAGGTTGAGAAAAGTCAGTTTCTTCAACCAATTCATCCAGCAGCTGGGCGACAGACTGCAAAATAAGAACTGAACAGAAAGCCTTGTAAGTGTGGCAATTCTTTTTAGCGGTGTCCGCGCTGCCAGAAATTTCCAAATTGCACCATATCATATTCCCTTACAAGCAGAGTCAGCTGGATGATCCAACCCACCGCACCATTCTTAGTCCAAATTAAGCCCTTTTTTCAGTCGCTTGTTGAATGAGTCTTTTTCGCTCCACCGTATCTTTTGGCTGGCTTAATTATATGTACCTAGCGCATCAAGAACCCACAAATATGTAGGTTTCTTTTTTTTTCAAAAACCCGTTTTTTTCTTCAGTTATAAAAAGCCCGGTTTTTCTCAGAAAATATGTGCTTTTTCTTTACTAGGGAAAAAACATACTTTTTCTCACACTTGGTGTCATGACATCTCATGATTCGTTCCCTTAGACGATTCAAACCCCTTTATTGATACCAGCCTTGGATCTATCCCTCTCAGTACCCTTCATGCTGATTATGCTTCCACCCTGCTGGCTTTGGCTGGCAGTTCTCACAAGAAAGGGCCCGATGCTCTTGGAAAATGTCGGACAGCATTAAGTGTGATCACAGTCAATCTGGAGTCGTTGGATGATTTTTTCCCAAGAACCACCCCTAGAAGCATAAATTGAAACATGGCTGGATTTTTTTCATTGGGAAAAAACGATTCTGGATTGCCAAAGTCCAACAAACAGTCGAACAAAAGTATCGAACAAAATTAACAAAATCAAGAAAAATCAATCGGAATTTTCAGTGTTTAATCATTTCGGATTAAAATTTTAGGGTCTGTACCCAAAAAATGCAAAAAAAAACATATTTAAGCCGTACTAAACCCATATTTAACCCGTACTAAACCCATATTCTGATATAGTAAAAAAAACGGTTTTTTGGAAACCATATTTAACCCATACTAACCCGTACTCAAAACATGGGTTTTTTGCCTCTGCGAATTGATGGTGCGACGTCGAGTTTTAAGGCTCCGCTTGTGGTTTTGCAAGATCGAACCGGTAATTGCCGGATCCAGACAAAAAGAAAACAACACAGATTACCGGAGCTATTGTCAATTTACTGGGTTCATATCTGAAAAGCTGACTTGAAATGCCATGCATATCCATTGTGACTTTTTGACTACCTCCAGTCCCGCTGAAGGGACAGTTCGCAGCATAGGAGGCAACTGCGGCTGGTGGAGAATGCGCGCATCGTGTCTGAGAACGCTTGCTTCGGTTTCGATCGCGCGTTCTGTCTGACAGATTTCACAAGTTGTCAGTATGAAATTGCTACATGTAATGAGGAGAAACTTGATACAGGTCCACCCGATTTGGACAAATTTGTGCAAATCCAACAAAAACCAAAATATGGGTTCTTTACAAAAACCCGTTTTTTCGCGAAAAAACTAGTTTTTTTTTCACTGGACCTACAATTGTTTGGGTCTTTGAAGCTCCTGGTATATAAATATATATATATATATACATCATTCAGTTCATTAATTATACATATATGCATACTTGCGAACTAAATAACCTTTACAATACAATATATAGTTGATAGTGGTAGAATAGTTGATAGTTTGATAGACAATTACACTATACAGATATATATATATATATAATACTAAATTATGTACTAACGAATATGATGATATTTAACTGATATATCCTATATACTAACTATAATAGTAATATAATCTCTGAGTCGAACTCGTGGGGCCTCGAGGTATTTCGAATCCATCGAGGACCAGGGCCTCCCGGCCGACTCCTACCGTGCCTGCCTGGCCGAAATGTCGAGGCCTTTCGTAGAAATCCCAAGAAATTTATGGGAAACACATGGGACATCCGCAAAAAAAAACAGTTACTGGAGATGTACAAGTATTTTTTGGGAGAATTTTGGACTGAAAAAGAAACGACATCTTACAAGGTGAGGAACCCTAGCTAAGTTGATGCAAGTAACTTGGTGGGGTAGAACTTAGAGCTGGGGGGCATCAAGAATTCAGAGACAGTGGAGAAATCTGAAGATGGGGGTGAAACTGTGATCTTGTTCTATGCATGTTTGGGGGAAAAACTTTTGAAACTACCAGATATGACAAGATATGACAAACCAAAATCACCATATTTTGAGTGAAAAAAACATCAAAATCGTCTCGTCCAAATTTCGTTCTGGACACCTTTAGGCACCACCGGCTCCTTTTTTGTGGGTTCCTTGAGGCGCTTGGAATGCTATGCCTTCGCCCAAGATGAAACCTTTGAAACGGAGCAGGTCGGAGCCGGAGTTGACCACAAAAATGTGGATCTTGCCCAAAATTCACCAGGAAAATGTGGATTTCACCCAGAAAACTGATGTATTTTATAGAATGTGGATTCTGCTACCGGACAATCGGGATTCCACTGGGAACTATTGGGACTTGGATGGACTTGGGCAAGAGTGCAGAGCCAAAACAGCTTGGCATGAGTTTGGATACCACAGCACTTGAGTGGAACAGGTTACCAAATTTCGCGGCCTTAGAAGTGCAGTTGTTCAGTCCCACAGCATATCATTGCAATGTAATGGCCACGAAATCGGTTTTAACATCGTTGACGAGTAGCCATAGGAGCTGGGGCCTTTCTGGTGCAGATGTAGGGTTTTGAAGCGCGTCGATATTGATACATGGGAATTATACATTTCAACATGAAGTCAATGTATTGAAAACTAATTTTATAGAAATTCTTCATACATTCGGTATGCACTTTCCATTGACACTTTTCTATTGTTCTTGTGAATTTGGCTTCCCAAAATCGAAGCCTCCCTGGAGATTGAGCCCTGAACCATGTCAGGTGCTCTGCATTCTATCCAAAGGCACTCTGGCTTGGCAGGGGACGGGATGTAGTGAGCCCTATAGAATGACCGGGGGTTTCAATCCCACCCATAAAAATTGTGATGACTTGGGAGGTGACTATGGCATTGGGTGAATCCAACATTACAATGAATTTGGGATCGAAGTGTAAGTCATTGGATCTCCTATGGGAGCTATGAGTATATTGAACTCCCACATGGTAACAATAAGGATGACACAGCGATACCCCCCAAAAGTGACCCGACCACTTCCTTCTATCAATAGATTCATAGATTGGTTCAAGATATTTTTGCTGCACGAAACCATGGTCTTTAGCACGCATGTACTAGGGAGTTCCGAAAAAAAAGGAAAGATTCCCAGCAGACCACACCGTGTGGCTCTCCGAAGAAACCTCGGCAGGTTTGTGTATGATTGATAGCGTGCTGCAACACAAGGGCGATGTCTGGGGAGAGGCCAGCCTAGCGTTTTCCTATCTTGCTGTCCATGGCTCTCTCTTTCCCACATGGCTTTGAACCAGGAGAAATATATATATATATATTATATATTATATATTATATATATATATATATAGATGGTATTTTCACTGCGCTAGATTCGATTTCTGAATGATTCGAATTCCGTCAGCGAAATTGTGGGAAAAAATGAAAATCCTCCCATTTCCATATGATTTCCTGACTCCAAATAGTGATGTTCAATTGCCATGGGGCTTCCCGACCTATTGGTTAGCTCATGACCAGCTGAATGTGTGGGTCCTAACGAGCAGCTGTGGGGTCTATGGCAATGGGTTCTATACTTACTGGATGAAATATAATGACCATGAATGACCTCACTGAAACTGCAACGCCACTAGAAATGATGATTGTCAAGGGGAATCATCCCCACTTGGCCTGATTTCAGTTTTTTCAGGTTAGTGATTTGTAATTCGGCCAGTTTTAATGTAACTTTACAAAGTTCCAAGTGGGTCCTTTTGGAACATGGCAAAAGGAAGATGCCCATGTATGCATGATTTTCCTGAACTTGAGCATTTCAAGTTGCTATGCGTGTGTGCTTGATGGCAGTTGGTGCTGAAGTTACAACTACTTGTTTAAAGATCCTGAGATTGACTACGCAAATCATATCAGGTAAACCATCTACTTTCTGCGGTATTTTCCCACTCCAACTCTTAAAATGTTCCAGACAGCAATGAGTTTATACCTGAGCACCTAGGGTTAGCTAGCCTCCATTAGGGAAAAGCATTGCAGTGACACAGGCGAAGATTGCAATGATTTCCCCTGAAGAAGAAATAAAGGGGCCACCTTGGCATGCTATATTTAATCAGTGGTACCAATCGGTTGTTCAAGGGAGGGTGCACCTAGTATTACTCAACCAAATAGAGCGCATGGACGTCTATGAAACAACATCTAAGCCCACAAAAGATATAGTTCATCGATGTTAATAGATAGTCACATCGATTCCTTCAACCAAAGACCACTCAACATTCACCATGAATAATAAATTATCCATGTAGTAATAATAGTAATAATAATAATACATACATACATACACACATACATACATACATACATACATACATACATACATACATACATACATTATTGTTCTATATTGTTCTACTTATGGATATATCCATATATATATATATATATATATACATATACCTATCATATGATCCATATAAGCGTTAAGAATTCTGTCCTTTCCTCACGTTTTTTTTTTCCCGCTGCGTTCCCTGGAGGACTTCATCCTCCTGGACCGTGCCTTGATTCGCTACAAGCGCTGCCATGCCCTAACCTACATTGAAGTGCTGTCGCTTGGCGATCCGATCGCACAATAAGATGCTATAAATGCATGAATGTAGTTGAATATATATATATATATTATATTATATATATTATATATATATATATTATATATATATTATATATATATTATATATATTATATATATTATATATATATACACTTTATATACTGTTACATATATATATATATAAATTAATGTTATTCATATGTATATATATAATATTATACTATAAATAAATAATTATATATATATATATATCCACGACTGGGGATGAATATGTTTTATAATACATATCACGGTATAGTATGATTTTAGACGCCTACCAACCTGTCGAACATGTTTATTTTTTTGGTGGGCTGCCTAAGATTAGCCACGATTGGCACGCGTGAGACAGGGTGTCCAGCTATGTTTGGTCTATGTGCTGGTTGAAACTTGGTTGGTCATGCTAGCCAAAAACTTGCCATAGACTGCTGCAGATGAAGCTTGGTATTTTCTTCAGATGATTCTTATTTTCCCAATGGGAAATCCACTACTAGCATTTTTGTTGCGGAATATCTACCCTCTGGTAAACTAACATAACTATGGAAAATCACAATTTTTCATGGGAAAACTCACTATAAATGGCAATGTTCAATAGCTATGTTAATTTACCAGAGGGTACCCATTTTTGTCATTTTTTGGGAGGGGTTCCTTCAGCAAATCTCGGTGATGAAGGCATCTGCGTCGCGAGAGCCTCATGGAGATCATCGAAGAAAAGCGGCCACCTGGCGATGCGCTTACCGGGAAATGGGTCCCGGTCCGAAAAAGTGTGCACCAAAAAGATCAAAAAAACAAAGAAACGTGTATAATCTATACTTATTTTGCTATATATATATATATAGAGAATATATATATATTTATATTTATATATACATATGTAGAGTCATATAGTGGTAAATGAGGTATCCATGTTTGTTGGGCTTACTAATGCCTATTTGTTGGGGAGATTGATGGGCCCTGCGATATCTTCATGAATTTCCTGGTACCTTCACAGGGTTACCCGGTTTGACCCATTGCAATGGTAGAACCAACAAAGCTGGAGGAGTTTCCCTTTCAACAAATTACCATTATATCGTAAAAAGGTTGCACCATGATTCTCAGCAACGGTTTAAAATCATATATGATAATATGATGTCACCTACGCCAAGCGCATCCAAAGGGCATGTTTTTTACAGACTATTATGGCATACATATGGCCATGCCACCTGCAGGAAGACATGTCACAAACCAACAAATCAAAAGATCGACAAATCTCATGGACACCTCGGACGGAGGTACAGCTGTCCCAAGCTGGGCGAGATGGTGCATGGCTTCCGGCGGCGCCTGGCGGCCAGGCGGGCGATTCTCTTGGAAGCGAAGATGCGAAGGATGAAGCAACCAAGGGAAGATGGGGAAGTAAAAAAGGAACTGATATGAGAAAAGGATGGGCATGTGTTTATTTTTTTTTGGTAATTGATCTTGGTGTCAGTTAATTGGTAGAGCTGGAAAGTACGGGGACACCCTTTTTGGGAAAATGATTCGGACACGGTGGCCTCGATGTTAGGGTTGAAACCTGAACTTTGGCCAGGCAACTTGGGGGAAGAGGGTCAAGGGTCAAGGGTCAAAGCGGCCCGAAATCAATGGGAACATTTCATTGAGCTTGGTGGGTTTTTGATGGTTTTGTTCATGGTCTCATTTTTTTTTAATTTAAAGTGTTCCATAAGTATTTTTGGATTGTCCCCTACAAAAATCTTGGGTTACTTGAGGATGCTTAGTCGTCCCCAGTCCGATGAGGGCGTTTGGAGGGAGGTCAAGTCGCACAAAATCCATGGAATCAATGATGGGAACTCCCTGGGGTTTTGAGCATGGGAGTATAGGAATGGGGGTCCTATCAGTCAGGAGGTCCCTATTATTCCACTCATCTTGCCTATGGTTGCAGCCTGTAGCGGTAGCAGCATCAGCTCCAAAGTGGGCGTTGCAGTCTCACTCGCAGAACCCGCAGCGATTTTTCGCCTATGGCGAAGACGGCGTTCAGAAAGACTGGGAGGCTGCGCTGACCAAGTGGGCTTTGTTCCATAACCATGGAACGTCAGTTGAATATGCCCTATTGTTTTGAGAAGGGCACCAGTTGGGACAGCTTCTAAATTAGTTTTTTTGTTTCCTGTTCGAAGTCAAAAATCACTCACATCAAACTCGGCTATGAATTGAATGCACCCAAGTGTCAGGATCGTGATGCAAGTCCTGCAGATTCTGTCAGTCCAAGAGTTCAAGGGAATACCCCCGGAAAATTGCATTGACATACTTTGACTATATTTGACTATACAATTGCACATATTTTATCAGATTTTACTGTTTTTATTTATATGCAAAAGTATACACAACTATATTATACTATTTTTATATGCGCTTTCACTGTCCAAGTCCACATGAAAAATTGTATAAGTCCCAAAACAACATGTATATTACCACATGTTCACGTCACAGCTGATTTCAAGCTTTTCTGGAGTTGTTTTCGTTTTTTGCTGGCGGAGGCTGATTTAAGTCTCTTTGCCACACTTTTTGGGAGGGTACCCTTTGGTAATCAAACCTGACAATTGAACATTTGCCATTTAGATAAATGTTGTTTTTCTTTAAAAGCTACATTTACAATGATTGTTCCATTGCCATCTTTGATTGTCAGAGGGTAAGTGAAAGAATTCCATAGAAAGTCTATGGTCAGTCGCTGAATTTCAACATTCTCAGGAGCAAGAAGAAAGCCACGCGTTCGGCGCCCCAAGTCCTGCCAAGTGCGGAAGACGTGGTGTTTTCATGGCGATCTCATGGGAATACAATAAGATACGTACTAGATGCAATATAATGGAGTATAATGGGAGTATACATTTTAAGGAGATAGACATGGGAATGCAATGAGATCATGGAAAAATGTGGCAAATCCACTTTTGGTCAATATCTGTGATGATCTCTGGCTGGTAGACTGGCACCTTCCATTGAACATACAAACGCATGTGTATATATATATACATACACGTGGCAACATGGTACCAACAAGACCTCGCCTCTATCCGATGATTTGATCATGTTTGCCATAATAAAGCAGCCATATGTTGATGGTTATACCATGTTATACCACTCATTTGTGGTGAAATTGGGTGGTGGTTTCCGAAGAAATCATGCGGTCGGCGATGGCAGTGTCACATGTGGATGATGGAGGCACTTTGGGGTGGCTACACATGTGTGTCGACATGTTATTTAGGCATTTAATATAACGGATTTATATCAATTGCAGCATAGCCATGCATACGATGTATAGGTAAGTATTTGCATATTTATATATATATATATATAGTTCTGCAACACATTCCTATACCCATACAAGCACACACAAAGATCATAATGCCCCTTTGATTTTTCATACGCTGTTATACGAAATGAGTTGAAGTTGCTTTCTTAAACCCATCCACCTAACAGTTCTACCGAAAGGATCACCAGAACCCAACGGAAAACCGTCAGGACGAAGCAAAAGCCCCGGAAAAAGGACGTGCCTTGGCCGGGTTTTGGGATCCGTGCTGGGGATCCCAACCTTGGAAAATACGAAGCCATTTTTTTTGGGATATTTTGGATAGAAATGAATGGGTAAGTGGTATTCTATGAACCAAACATCTTGGAAAGATGAATCCTGTATTCTTTTGCAATTGGACAATAACCATACCATACCCAGCAAAAAAAAAATCCTGCGGACTATCAAAGATTGACCATGTGTTTGTGTTTGTGTTTGTTTTTCATAAGCCCCTCTTGAAGAATTTCCAAGAAGGAACGTTAGGATATTGAGAAATATGATGTTTTACCATGGTTCACCTGTTTCTTGTTTTAGTGTATATATATATAATTGCAACTATATAGTTATATATACGTAGTTCAATCATCATTCATCGAACTATATCGGTCATTTTTCCATGGCTATGTTAAAATTGCTAGAGGGTATGATTATGATGTTTTATACTTGGTGGGGTTGCCTACTTACTGCTTGTCAACCTTTGTTTTGCCTAGCCAAAACGTGGTAAGCATCACGTGATGCACTCAACATTGTCCACTTTTGACGGGGGACCCCAGGATCAGCCTCATTTATCGCCGATTTCTCGCTATTTAGCACAATTGATCACACCTCTATCCGTAATTTTGCACGACCCACTCCATAATCTACACAAAAGGTCCAACCAATTTCTTGCTTCCTGGAAGAACGGACGTTCGGAACAAGCCGCAGTTAAACCCCCGAGGCGAGCACGTTTCCGGACGCCAAACAGGCGAGAGCTATAGCAGTTCGACGGTCAAACATGGTGTCATTTGTTTAGTGGAAACTGATCATAAAATCCAAGCCTCAACGCATGGCATGGTCTATGACGTAGTCTATGATGTCTATATTTGGTGTAGGGTGCTTAACCTATGAAATAGTTCAACCCTATTTGGTATGATGATCCCTGATCATCTGCTCATTTTTGCTGGGTGCTGTAGGCATGAACCCCACACAGGTTTAGAAGATTGGGATATCCAGCAGCATGAGCATATGAGTGAGTGTTGATATCAACAAAAGCACGGGTGATTTGAACTTTCACTTTTTCACTTTCACGGCATTCAAAAGGTCTCGCCTTTGCAGCCTATGCACATTCTCGAATTAGGAAAAAATCCCAATCAACCTTGGAAATCCGGAAGCCACGGGGGAGTTGAATCAGTTGCGTGTTTAGGAATCTGTTGGGGACTTGAATCATTCGGAATCAGCCATGGGTGACCGCTGGTGTCTTCATCCATCGGCAGTATCTCAAGAATTTCTAGGGGACAGACATCTGAAAGCATTTGAAACTCAAGAAACACTTCTTGGTTTTCTCAGAGAATTTGGGGAATGCATCAGTTTTTGAGCCTTGAGATGGTGTTTAGAATAATGACAGGCGAGCTCCCAACGTTGGGGCAAGCCACCTGCTGCCCTGCTTTTTATCCATGCGATCCAGGATCCGAAGGGAGCTGTGAAGTAGGGGGAGCTCAGTTGCGCGAGCAGAATTTGTGGTATGGCAACATTCCGTTCAGAGGTTCAGAGGTCTTGGATGCTCGAAACGATACCTGGGCTTTGACACATCCTTGCATCCCACAGCTATGTGTAGCCATGTCAACCTTCCTCAAACAGGAAGGTGTTTACTGCAATTCGGGAATATACACGAATACACAGTAACAGATATCAGGATGCAGGGGCAATTAAGTTGAGCACCAAGGCTATACCACACCGGTGTAAATATGATTTGAAAGTGAGACGTTCTTTGGATTCTGAACCTGCAAGTTTCATGTTTGTGCACATTTCAATCCACTTTTTCTGTAAACACAAAATCCTTTACCCAAAACCAGTGCCCTGCGGTCTTGGATGCCTTGGGGTTGGCTAGCTGGACCGCGGCTAGCTGGACGCCATCTCCATTCCTAGGAGGAAGACCGATCGGTAAACTCAGGGAAATCATCATGGAGGTCTGAATGGACAAATTGTGTGTAAATGGCAGGATTTCATCAATGGGAATAGGCCTTATATATGGTAGGTACCTCCAATTTATCGGTTCCTGGAATGGCCATGGATTTTCAATTTTCATGTTGGAATCCTGGAGTGGTCATGTTGGTTTGTCCACTTTCCGCATCGGTGTTTACTGGTAACATCTAACGCTGTTGGCTACATTCCCATTCAAAAATTTTGATGTTGGTCACATGGATAGCTCATTTTCTGTATGTTCATATGCCATCATATGCCATCCCTATTTGATTGTTGGCTTTGACATGGGTTTTGTGCATTGAAAATCTGTGTTCAGCCCGTGCTAAGCACTCATAAGTGGAATGTGATGGCTTTGTTCACTTGAGGTGATTCATTCGGCCGGGGTTGGTTGGTTCGGGGGTCAGTACGAATAAGTAAGGTGAACTTACATGGATATACGTTGATATAGATTGATATGGCAATTTGACCTGCAAAATCAGCCAGTTGTACAGTGAGCCGAAGTCACGAGGTCAGCGGTCCTAGCGGCGCCCAGCTCAGTGTGGAATATCCGATGATGAGTGGGCCGGGGGGTTCCTCAAAAAGATGACGACGTCATACAATATCCCATGAATATTGGTTATATCATAGATGATATCGCAGCCATGGTTTTATCATCCATAAACCCAAAGCAAAACACGAAATGATGCTGGGGCCGCTGGCCGCTGGTGGTTTGATATCGGACCATCCCGCTTGTGCTTCGCCCAAGGCTGAAGAGAAGAAACAAAAGAAGCTGCTTGGCGACTCACAGAGATATCCTATGCACTCACATAGATGTGGAAAACCAATGGTTTCCCATTCGGAAACATATCAAGAAGTGGTGGGTTTTTCACATCTATGTTGGTTTAACCTAGGTTAGTAGTAGTCATTAAGCAAACCAGCTATAAAAGTGTGTGTCTTGAGCGGGAAGAGGTTGGAAAAGGGAACCAAAAGCCCTGCTGAGCACCAGATGTTGGAGTTCCCCAGGTTACGCCAACCCCAAAAACCAGGGATGGGACCTCCCTAAACCACTCAGGATGGTAAAGGAGATGGTTGGTTGATGCTTAGTTGTTGGTCCACGGCCCATTTAGATGACCCTAAATGGAAGCAGGCCAAAGAAGGATTTTTCTGTGGAACTATTCCCTTAGGTCACATACCCTCAAGTACAATTTAGGTAGATGTCAGATGCTTGTTCCAAGTTGGTGGAAATTGGAAAGAGTTGTCCGGGTTTCATTTTTGGGCGTGTTTATAAGTTCCAGAATAGCCAGTGGCTTTTGGATTTTATTGGGAATACGATGATTGACCGATTGACCAGTGAATTTGGGGATAATATTGGACGGATTACACAGCCTCAAACTAAATGTGATCCCTACAAGGTGGTACCCCCCCAGTTACAAGTTGGTTTACAATCCCCATTAACTATAGATATAACCCCCATAAAGCCTAGATATTGGAGTTTTGCAAGATTCTTTATCCTGAGGTACCATCTGGTTATTTAACATAGCCATGGAAAATCACCATTTTCCATAGGTAAACCCAGGTAAACCATGGTAAACCATCTATAAATGGGAAATTTTCCATGGCTATGTTAAATAACCAGAGGGTAATCAAACATGGCACCTGATGGCACCCCCATTGAGTTCGATGATTTTCCCAGGCAAGCTGACGAGTCGCGCAAGTCCAAGGATGGGATGGAAAAGCAACTGGGATAGCCTTTGCTGAACTAAACTGGCTGGATGATTTTGGAACATCTAGGTGTTTATATCATTGTATATAGATTGATATGTGTACATACGTACATACATACATACATACATACAGACAGACAGACAGACGTATACGTACAGACATACATACGTACGTACGTACGTACGTACATACATACATACATACACATGCGCATGTGAACACAAACAACCCACGACCCACAACCACCCAGTTGCACAGCACGGAACCAACGTCGCCAGAACGCCAGGACGCAGTGAGCGACGCCACGGAGAAGAAGCTGAAGAAGAAAGCTGAGAACCTTGGCTTCGCGTGGGTTCTCGTGGGATTCGATGAGGATATACCCTTCGGTAAACTAACATCACTATTGAAAATCACCATTTTTAATGGGAACATCAACTATCAGTGGGATATTTTCAATAGCTATGTTAAATTACTCAATGTGATGACAATGGAGACATACTGCGGATATGCTCATAACATCTCATGGAATAGCTATGTCATGGATATATATTCTTTATGGGATTTAAACAGCAACAATGGCAGAATACTCCAGCGAATATACCCTCAGCATCCCTCAGCATGAAACTCCATGGGGCGTTCCCCAGCTAGAAATGTTTGATTGCTGGGGGACATACTGCACCCAAGCCACAATGTGAATGTAATTCGTCAGCAATAGCTGCTTACAGTGGGGAGAATTGGGATTATCCAACGGGATATGATAGAATGTAATTATAGCCGGTATTCAGTAATATGCTTGTCATGGGTGTGTCCAACGGAAAACAACTGGCCATTTAATGGGAAACATGACCGTTTATGATTGCAAATATGTTTGCGGTAACCTTGATGACAATTAATTATGTGTTGTTTACTGTGTAACCAATCGCAATGGGAACCATGATGACAATTAACTGGATTTTGGGGCTGTTTACTGTGTAAAGAATCACAACGAGGAGGAGGGGACCAAACATGGATGAATACATGACAGAATACATGACAATGGTGACTGACTTAACCAAGCTAAGTGGATGTTTAACCAGATTGTACATTGTAGATATTTACCAATCATAACAATATACAATATATATAGCAATAGGGGTGGAATGATGGTATGGCGACTTAATCCACAAAGGCGTAGGGATTAAAAAACAAGAACTATATATATATAATGATACATAATTATATACTGTATCATGTTGTTTTTCGTGAAAAAATGCAAACAAAAATATCGGGTCTACAATGGTGTGTCGTAAAAAAAAAAACGTCGCCATGGCCCGTAAAATGGCCATCTACTGACTCTACTGGGAGTCTTGATTTTTACTACCCCTCCGGTGCTCCAAGATGGCAGTTGGAAATGCACATGTTATTCGTGCTCAATAGTTGGACAATGCATTTTCATGGGTATGTTCTCTTGCAAGGTTAAGTTAAGCAGTAGGTTGTAGTTATTGTAGTTTGACAATTGAGACAATAGATGGCCAGCTACTTGTTGTGAAAGAGACTGGTATTGGTCTCGCGAGCAGCTAGTTGTTGTGGCTTATGATTACTATAGACATGCTATTGCAATTGGGTTTGTCTTGATTTTAGGTATGTTTCCATCACCATTCTTGAGGGGTCTGTACATGTCCATCAAACGAGAGCAGCAAAGAAATGTAGTCAGAGAACTCGCATTTTTAGAGGGCCCCATGATAAGGTTATTCATGTTTGTTTTCAAAAGTCCCGATAGCTACTGTAAAGGATATCCCACCCCAAAAAAAGAGTGTTTTCCTCCATGGGGTAGCAACGGTCAGCCATGAAGCTAGGTTCAACCAACTCCCCCATTCATAGACTTGATCCAACCTGGGTAACCAACATCCCCTATCTGGCTATTTATATATATATATATACATATCATGTGGTTAAAACAATCGTAAACCACCCAAGACTGGGAATGGTTCAAAAACCACCTATATATAAAAATGGTGATGACTGGGGGATGGCTGATGTTTTTTTTGTTGACCCACCATTAACTATTCACCACTATTAACCACTATTAATGGGATAGCGTTGGTGATTTTTAATCACCTATACCATTTTGTTTCTCCCACGCAAAGGAAGCAAGAGAAGCAAATTCTCCAAAGTCCACCCATGCAGTTTCTGGGCTGGGACGCTGGCAGGGAATCTTTTGAGATGGCTATTTTTGCATGGGATACCCTCTGGTAAACTAACATAACTATGGAAAATCACCATTTTCAATGGGTAAATCCACTATAAATGTCAATTTTCAATGGCTATGTTAAATTACCAAAGGGTATACGCTATACATGTGTTTTTTATATGTGTTGTGTTTTATGATTTGCGTGTGTTTTTTAATTATGTAAAGCCACATTGCCGGGCGAAGATTTGCAAGCGATGCCTTCTGGATTGCTGAAAGCATTTTGCGTGGCACCAGATGCTGTACATTTTGTTCCCAAATAAAAACTAATGTTGATATGTGTTGATGGTGTAACGTCCAATTTATTCAGATAAGATATCTGGGGAAAGTCTGAGGTTTAATATCACCCAGGGCCCAAAGTGGATATGAAGAATGCGCATTGCATTTTCTGGCACACAATCCAAGATTGGCCATGAGCCATGAACATGGGTCAGCCAGTCAGCCACAGATTTGATGATCTATCTGGATACATTGTAATGACCTTCCATCACAACGTAACTGGAATGATGGTGAATGTAGCGGGTAATTATCCCCAAATGGCCGAACTGTTGAGATTGATCCAGATGCAGTGATTTGAACACCGGACTACAAAAAAACCTTGCAATTTCAACCGGGGGTACTCCTCAATTGCTCACCTTTCACGGACTGTTGGTGGTGCCTAGTGATGTTGGTGTAAAGCCCCTACTAGTTGGATAGATCTACCAGAAAGCCAGTCGTCAAGCAAGTTGGTTGCAAAGCAACTTAGCTATCATCAGTCAGCATCAGTCAGCTATAAATCCCTTTAAATCCCCCATTTTTGTTGGTTAAGTCACCATTTTCCCGGCTGGTTCCCGGCTGGTTGCGGGTGAAAAAAATCAGGTGTGAGATGCCAAGCCCCTCGGCCAAACGGTCGGATTTCAGCAGCAAACATACTGGGAACGGTTGGATTTCAATGAATTTCACCAGCAATTCTCAAGAATCGGGAGCCACAACTTGGATTTCCACCAGACAACTTGAAATCCATGGGGGGTTCACCAGCAATTTCAACAGCTGTTGGATTTTGACTCCAGCTCTCCCAAGATGCGGTGAGCTTGGGGTATTCCCAATGGTGAGCCAGTTGGAGCTACTAATAGTTTCGTCACCACATGATAGTCAACAGAGATAGGTAGAACTATTCTTTTGCCATTGACACAGGAAATTCTATAAGATAAGATACGTTGAGAAACCTTTTCATGTCGCGCACTTAATGTGCCTGGACACATGAGGCACACCTCTTACCACAGTAATAAACGGACCATTGGACCATTCGCAAAAAAACGGATGTTCCATCCTCGGCACGTTTTTTTGCAGTATATTGCCATGGTCTATAGTTCATGTGCAATGAGCGGTGCTCCAGCCAAGGCCAGAAAAGAGGATGAGGGATGACTGCCCAAGAAATGAATGTTTGCATTATTCTCTATTATCATTATCATCACAAAAATTCAAAAAAAAGGTTGGATGTTTACTTTTATGAAACTTCTAAAGGTTTGTGATGATAATCCCCAATCATATGATGTCTCATGAAACTTCAAGATGGGATGATGATTCTCAATCGAGAAACGTTGTAATTGGAACGGGTTTGGACAGACCGTAAGACACTCCATTGCTGGCCACTCAACTATAGATTTGCCGTCCTGCCAGTTTCAAGTTTTCAAGGTATGGAGGAGATGATGGCACCGGTGGAAGATAGCCCTTTGATGACAGAGGGCAAGAGCCTTTGCAAGAACTATGCTGGTGCCGTGCCTATAGGTACTCCCTATAATTAGCTAAGATGGGGGCTACCCATTAACACAACTAGGGTCTATGATATACATATATATATATATAGAGAGACATCTAGTTTTAGTGTTTGTTTATTATTATTATTATCATTTTTATTATCTGGTATTTATAAGCCAACTAAAATTGCAAAAGGGCAGCAGCTTGGAGATGGGGACCGGTTGATGCTGGATGCTAGCACACCATGGCAGGTCTCCGGCAATCAAACGTGGCAAGCTGGCAAGTCATCGAAGCAAATGGTCTAATTGCTGTCCATTGCCATGTTTGATTACCGGAGGGTATAGTGATGGTCTATGATATATATATATATTATTAATATTATTATTATTATTATATATTATATGTATATAATATGTATATATATATATTATTATTATTATTTTTATATATTATATGTATATAATATGTATATATATATATATATATATATTTATGTGTATATATATATGTATGTATGTATGTATGTATGTATGCATGTATGTATGTATGTATGTATGTATATGTATATCTACATGCTGGTGGATTGATGAATTCTTTTCGGTTCAATTTACCATAGTTTGGCTCACTAAACTGGCGGGATTGTTTGGCGAGACTGCGCAGGGAACATTCCCAGTGACATGTTTGTTGGTTTATAGCCTCCATACCACAAACCCAATCACTAGCTGTGTTCACCAGCATTGCTAACTGTGGGGTACCATCTTGTTAGAATTGGCTGAGTCCAAGGGAAAATTGTACATGGCAAGTCCCCCTGAAAATGAGGAAAAGTCCTAAGTCCGAACGGGTACAGTACGCCACATTTTTTCGTGGTACTTCAAGGATCTACGTAGCTATATATATGTACCCTTTGGTAAACTAACATAACTATGGAAAATCACCATTTTCAATGGGTAAATCAACTATAAATGGTAATTTTCAATATCTATGTTACTTTACCAGGGGGTATAATGAAGCCTCAAATTTTCCATGGCTTGCTCAGGAAGAAGTCCAAGCTGCAGGGCCGCCCAGGTTTTTCTTCCAGCTGAGATAAGCTGAGTAAATACGCAGGACGCCCATGTGGATGTTTAGATGATAATATGGGTTGCCCATGCCAATGACCTGTACATATAATTGTGTATATATATATATACTATATATATATATGTACACATGTGTATATATATATATTTGTATTTACACATAATTGCCGGGTTTTAAGAGCTGCAAACAAACCATGACTCCTTATGACACAGCTACAGGGGTCCTAACCATCCTAAGCGTGCTGCGCGGATCAATCCACACAATGTCCTTGGTCCAACAGGACCCCAAGGTTACCCACTGTCATCTAGCCTGGGTAGCTGGAAAATCGCCATTTTCAATGAGAATCAAACATGGCTAGCAGGGAAACCCCTGAACTAAGTGGTTAAATGATATTAAATGGAGATTTCAATGGGATATATTCTATAGAATGAATGGTGGATTTTCCAACAGCCATGTTTGATGACGCGGCTAACTTGGAATCCGAACCCTGAGGCGACAGCCGGAGGTCACCGAGACTTGGCCGAAGACTTTTTTTGGGGGAAAGTTCTGGGTGGTTTTGCCAAAAGAAGTGAGCAAAACGATCCACAGTGTTTCGTCGGATTTTGGCAGGGTCACCCACTAAGCTGAGATTTTACTGTAATAACATTTAATAACTTGATGCGGTAGTTTGGATGTGTTGTTTCTTGTTGCATGGCGGGTAACGTGTATATCCTATGAGATCTATTTACGATATTACTAGCATGATCACATCCGCGCACCACAAGTACCTTTACGAATGGTTTATGTTCTATGCACTCTGTACGGGCCTGTTTCAGAGATCATGACAGATCATGCTGGGCAACCCACTGAGCTTACGCGCCTACTACTGTACAATGTGGTGCTGCACGGTTAGCTAACTTGGTTTACAACTATAGGTGAACAAATGTAGGAGGCACCACCTCGTATGAGGTGCCTCAGGTTTTCCATGTTTCTAACCAAGGCTGGAGGCCTTTCACGATGTTTGCTGTTTCAAAAATAAAAGGCGTCGTTCCATTTTTGCCCGCCCTTCTGGTGTAGTGTAATGGATCATCATGGATCCGAATATATCCGAATGGAACATATCTCAATCATTGTTTTCTTGCTGAGACCTTATGTTGACCTTAGTGTGTGTAAAACAATGTCATAAACCATTCCCCGCATGACCATTTTTATAGGTGGTACATGGTGGTATGTTTACCATTCCCAGTCACGGGTGGTTTATGACATTGTTTGACCCACACCAAAAATATCGACATATGTCATGATTAGTGCCTTTTTGTATGGGAATCTTCATGATTAGTATCATACTGTAAGTACAAAGACTACCATTTTAGTCCATAAATGATCAAATCACCTAAAATCCATATATTTTGATTGATGTTCATCTCCCAATCTTGTTATACCCACCTTATATAGAACTTGTTTGTGGAATTTCGCCCGGTGGTTATCTCGCTCGTGCGCGAAATCGTGGCATTGTGGCATCGTTCTCAGGAGATTCCGCACCCAGATTTGCGGCTTGGCAGTGATGGTTCAAGGTGTAGGGGAAATGTTCCATTATATATTGTGTACTTAGTTTATAATATTTATTTAATATTAAAAAATAAAAATATTATTATTATTTTTATTTAATGCAAGTTATTGTATAATAATTACACTGTAAGATAGATATACATATATATATGGGTGTTCCCGCGTGCAAGATTATGTCATATGATGAATCTCTTTATTTATATATATATATATACATGTGTATTGATATATATATATATATTCATTTAAATTAAAACATATTGATGTTAAAATTTATGATATATATATATATATATTGGATTGCAGTTTCTTTCAGCCATCGACTGCCGTTCAGGTGGGACTATGACGGTATGTGCTTGAACCCCAACGGTGATGCCATTTCCTTGCCCAAGGCACGCCGCGGGTGCACTTTTTTCACCCCTGTTGATTGATGATTACTTCGGGGATATTATCCAAATCTAACCAATATATTGAAGATTTTAGTAACCCGGAAAATCCCTTAAGCAGGCAGTATAATGAAACAGAGGGTTTTGAAATTTTGAACACTGCTTCTTTGCTCATTGAAAACGGAGATTGGGAAAAGTGCCAGATAGTCAGAGGCTTGCTTGAAACATTTGCAAGATTTGCAGGAACAATAAGTTTTGTCAACGTCAAAACAGCTTTTCCTTACCATTTTCACGCAGACCAGTCGGGATGTATGGGTCTAAATTCAAGACCAGACGACAGAATCCTGTCATTTGTAAAGACCACTCCCATATCAATACGTAAATTGTCAGTGGGCCATGTTCCATAGTTACCCTCTGGTAATTTAACGTAGCTATTGAAAATGGCCATTTATAGTGGAATTAATAATGGCCATTTTCAATAGCTATGTTAAATTAGCGTGTTCGTGAGCTACCTCCTGGTAAATTTCATCGCGGTGCATGCGGGCCCCAAATCGTCTTCTTGGCTTTGAGGTGCGAAAAGCTCTGGGGATAGTTCTGGGATTACCTGTTGGTTCCCTACGTGGCTTAGGAAGGGAGTTTGGCCTTGGAAATCTATCAGTTTTGGAAAATGTAGAAAGATTGGAAAACGGAGATATAGGACTCGCCGACGACGCAATCGTCGTTGTCGGTGGTTTCGCGCTCTCCTCAAACGGTTCATGCTTGTCACTTGTATGGTTTCGGGTTTGTGTGGTATCATTCCTTGTTGTAAGTCAGTTTCTCCCACTGCCACCCCTGGTCTCAACTCCTTACTCCGGGGTGGCGGTGGAGGATCTGCATTTGCTGCTACGAAAAGGAAACGTCAAGCTAAGTCAGCTCAAATGGAGATGTTGAATCGGTTGTGTGGTCTGCTTGGCCCATTGCTTGAATCTGGTTCTGGCACTTGTAAGTCCAAACGGCCCAAGAAAAAGAAAAAGCCTGCTGTTCCTGCAGCCGCTACTCAGTCAAACGGTGTTGTGGGTGAACTTTTGATGGCTGTTGAAAAGATCAAGACCAATCCTTCGTGTTTGGTCTCTGAACTTGAAGCTCTTTTAAAAAAGGCCAAGGCTGGTACAAAAGCTGGCACCCCGGTTGTTCCTCCGAAGGACTCCAAAGGTGCAACAGACAAACCAGTTAAGAAGCCTGCTCCCCAGACCAATCACCAATTGGCCAAACACTGTTGGAACATTGGTGAAATAAAAGATTTTGATGAGGTTTTGCGTATTTTGCAAACTGGTGTTGGCCCCCCAGGGTTCCATTTCTTTGGCGCCCAGTCTGGACAAAGCATTTGAAGCGCGTGATCTAGTCATGGCCCACAAGTTGCAGAACTCCTTGAAGTTTGTGCGTGTCGTTCCCGGGGTTGATCATGGACAGTTACCTGAAGGTGTTGTGTCTATGGTGCTCCCGGTTACTGCTGGAAATGGTTTTGCTGGCCCAGGCATCCGTAGCACTCGTTTTGAAAAGTTTGCTTGCGTGACGCTGGGCAAGGAGAGGCCTGTTCTGCCTACTGGTTTGGTCCAGGAGGTCAAGAATGCCCCTCCGAAAGTTGAATTTGGCACCTTGCGATTCCATGTTCCTAGGACTTTCTTAACCAACGAACAATGGGTTTCGTGGTCTCGTAATCCTGGTTCTATGGTGTTGCTCTGGTTGGGTGATACTACTTTAATTCATTCCTCTTATGGCTGGGCTGTCACTGCTCAGACTAACAGGGATGGCAACAAGGAAGAGCATTTGGTTGGTTATGCTAAAGTGCAAACTTCCAAACTGGAGACTGTCACGGCTAAGTCTGGCAGGAATGGTATCTTTTGTGACCGTCTTGCTAAAGATCGAAATCGTGACTGTTGGGTCGATTGGCATGATATTGGTTCCCATGACCCTGCTGGTTACTTGGCGTCCGCTTTGAACTCTGCTCGTCTCAAAGCTAACGACTTGGGTGTACCCACTGTGCCCATTGTTTGGCGTGCCGGTGGTGGAAATTGTTTGGGCTTGGAACTCAACCAAAGGCCTGCTGCTAGTGTTGTTACTTGGCGGGCCAAATCGGTTCCGATGGCTTGGACTGAAGATGATCTGTTTTCTGTGCTTAAGGAAGCTGGTTGGACTGAATTGGCTGTGGTGGCGTACCCCACTCGGAAAGTTCGTCCTTGGTTGTTGAAATGCAAGGCTCCTGTGTCGGTTGATCGTGTTGCAGGTGTCTGTCATGAAAGCAGTGGAGTTATGATTATTATGGAGCGTGCCGGTCCCACTGGACCAGCCTCTCGTAATTTTAAGAAGGTTGATGTTCGTCCTCGTGTGGCTCGGCCAGCTGCATCTATTCAGCCTACTGCCATTGATGTTGATGAGGAAAATGATGAAAATGAAGACCTTGGGGTCCCTCCTGGGCAAGTTGAGGCTACTGTCCCGGATACTCCTATGTCAGGTGATGAAGGCACTGAAGGTGGTGTCAAGCGAGTTGGTGCTTCTCCTCCTAGTCAACCCCCACGCACGCGTGCCAAAACTGGTCCGTCCCCCAAGAAGCTTGTTTTTCCTGGGTTTGCGCAAGTTGATTGTGGAGCTGATGGTTCTTGTGGTTACAATTGTATTGCTGTTGGCACGGCTGTGATGAGGGGTGCTAAGCTTGAGGAGGTTCTCCCTGCGCGTGCTGCTATGGGGGCTACTCTCCGTGTTCAAGTTGCCACCCACATCATTAAACATGAAAAGGATTACAAACCCATGTTCTCTCCTGATGTCTCTGCTGCTACTGTGGAGCGTGGGGATGGTGACATTCCTACTTGTTGGTCCTCTTGGTTGACTGCAATCTGCCGCCATAAGCGATGGATTTGTGGCTTAACGATTAAAGCTGCTGCGGCCCGTCTTGGCGTTCAAGTCATTGTCGTCTTGCGTGCTAAGGATGGCTGGGGAAATCCGATGGCTATTGGAGAGCCCAAAAAGAAGAAGAAGAAGGAGACTCCAGTGATCCTGGGGTTAAATGAGGCTGAAGGTCACTACACCTTGCTCATTCCTAATTCTCCTACGGACGTTCCTGCCAGTTGGCTGATGGCTGCTCAGTTGGATCACTTCACTAGCCAAAACGCCCTTCGTGGGGCGGGCGGTGAAGTGTCAGGTAATTGGTTGCCTAGTGCTACGCCATCCAAGGATTCCAGTCGTGGTGTGCGTTCGCGTGCTTCGTCCTCTCGTTTTTGGTTGCCTAAGGCCACGCCTAGCAAGAGCAAGGCCATGTCTTCGGCGGCTCGTACGCTGCCTACCAAACGTCCTCCTCCTGCAGAAGAGGCCAATGTGGAAGATGTGGAAGAATTTTTCGAACCATTTGCTTGGACTTGTGGTATTTGTCAATTGCAACTCACGGCTCATTCTCGGCCGGCTCGAGTGCTGCGCATGTTGCTTCGCGTCATAAGGGTCGTCATAAGGAAGCTGGTGAATTGCGTGAAAAGCTTGAAGTTGTTGCTGCGTCGGAGTTTCTTCCCGTAGCTGAGCGTGCTTGGAGTTGTCCCTACTGTATAATGTTGGTCTCCCCTTCTTGAGTAGGCATCTTTTGGCCTTGAGTAAGGTTGCTCACATGACTAAGGCTCACAGCAAGGTTGCTCATCGTGGTGCGCAAATTGCTAAAAAGATGTGGAAGAAATGGAGAAAAGACCCTGAGTCAGTTCCTTCGCTTAAAGCTGGTCGCTTTGCGCGGTCCGTTACTATGAAGAGCAAGTATCTGGCTAAACGGGATCTCTCCAAGTGTGGTCATGCCCTTGTGCCTGTTGAAATTGATTGGTCGGTTCTCCCGGATTCGGCTGCTTCTAGTTATAAGAAACTTCTACTTGTAAACACTGCTGGATTGTTTGTCGTGGCGGTTATAAAGGTCATACGCAGTGCCGTGCTCCTCATGCTAAGCTTGCTGCTTCGCAAGTTCGCACTTGGCTTAAGATGCGTAATACTGTCAATGCCGCTCCTTCGTTGAAAGCTTGGGGTGTCTCTGAATCTCAGGCTGTTGCCCATTTTGTTGCTGCTGCGACTCCTGGGCAAAAGCACGAATTTGATGTTGTGGCTGACAATGGCCATAAGTGGGATTCGGTTTTTGTGTTTGCTCAGGATTACTATCCTGGCACGGACAGGAAACCCAAACGCAATATCAAAATTTGGACTTGCGCTCGTTGTCGGTATTTTGCTAAGTGCAGTACTTCTGGTCCTTGTGATGGGCTCGACCGGCCTATTCACAAAAATAGCTTGTTGAAATGGGAAGAATTAAAAGCTTCTCCTGGAGTGCGTAAAAAACTGGCTGCTGCTTGGGGTGTTTCTGTCCCTGTTGCTACTGCTTGGTTCCGTTCGGCTGCGGAAGGTTGGAAAAAAGATTTAACGGAGGACGGTGATGTGCATTCCCATCCTGGTCCTTCGCTTCGGACTGTCACTCTTAATTGTGGTGGCCTTAGTGGTTCTTGGCGTGCGGTCAAAGAGTTTTTGCCTTCTGCCGACATGGATGTTCTGTTTCTTCAAGGGATTTGCGCTTCTACTCCTGAGGTTCAGTCCTTGCGTCAGTTTGTTTCTAAACATGGGTTTCGCTTTTTCCACGTTCCTGGTTCGGTCGTTTCGGTGTCCGGCTCTGCGCCTCGTCAGCGTGGTGGTGTTGCCCTGTTGGTGCGGAATTGCTTTCGTGTTCGGCCGGCTTGGTCTTGGTCTGGCACTGATTCGCAGTTTGTCGGTGTCTGGGTCGACGGTTGGTTGCTCGCTTCCGTTTATGCTTGTCCTGGGCATGACGATGTTCCTGTGTTTGATTTATTGGAAGCTTTGATCCCGTGGATGGCTCAAGTCCCTATGACTCAGCCCTGGCTTATCAGTGGGGATTTTAATGAACTTGTTCCCACCAGCAAACTTAGAGATGGTCTCACTGCCTTCGGGGGTGTTTCGGTGTCTGTCGAAAAGCCCACGCGCTGGGAAGGTGATCCGTGCATTGATTGGGCTATCATTAATCGGCCTCGTGTTTGTTCACAGCCTTTGCTTGTGAATATTCACCTTAGTGATCACATCCCTGTTTCCATGCTCGTGGAAGGTCTTGGGCATGCTTTGCAATTTGGATCTCTGAAGCGTACTTCTTCGTTGCTCTGTCCCATTGGTGTGGACCGTGCTTTGTGGGAACGCGCTGTTTTGGACCAGTGGAACGGCAGCTCTGAAGTTTCTGATTTCTGATTTCACCACTCTTGTGCAACAAAATGATGTTATCAATGTGCAAGAAGAGTGGGACCGGTTCCAATCTTTGTTGGTTACTTGCATCCTTGGTGCATATTCTTGGCTTGCTTGTGTTGGTTTGTTGCCCCCTGAAATTCGTGCTAATTGTGAACGGTTGGCGCGTCAGTCTGACTTTAAGGGTCAGCTTGCTGTGTATCGTTGTTCTTCTTGTGCCCACGCGGGTGTTCGTCATTTGGTTGGCGATTTGGCGGTTCGGAAAAAGCGCCGTTTGCTGGCTCGGTGTTTTCAACTTAAACGATTGCTTTTGCGTCAGAATTCTGTTGGTTTGTTGGCTGTGCAAAATCAGGAGCTTGTTGCCCTCAAAGTGCAGCTCAGTAAGCGCTTTGTGGACGCTTTGACTTTGCGTCACTTGGTTGTTCACATTGCTGACATTCAACGTGAATTACATAGTGTGGAAAGTTCTCAACCCAATCACAGCATTGCGTCTTGGCGGCATAAGATGGTGACGTCTGATGCCGAGTTGTCTCGTTGGCTTAAAAATCGGTCCGCCAACTGTGCTGCCTCTGTGATTGATCAGTCTGGTTATGTTACGGAGTCTGATGTTGAAGCTGCGACTGCTGTGTCAAACTTCTGGTCTGATTTTTGGCAACGTGCGCGTGCGCGTCAACCTAGTTTCAGTGATCGGGTTGCTTCCTTGCTTGCTGGGTTGCCTTCCTTTCAAGCTTGTCAATGGGACCCCCTTCGGCCTCGCTTCTCCAGTCCACCGCTCGTGGTGGTCGTGGCAGTCACGGGCCTGATGGGTGGGTTGCCCGCGAAATTGGTTCTTTGCCTCTGCCGGATTTTGAGTTGTTTTCCTTGCTCGGTGCTCGTTGGATGCAATCTGCTCAAGTTCCTGGGCAATTCCTTGAGAGTCGTATGATTTCGCTTGTTAAACCTGGGAAAATTGTTGACCATACCATTGGTGTTGACAATTTGCGTCCTATCACCGTGCTGAGTTGTTGGTATCGCATTTGGGCTAGCGGCTAGCGCCTGGATTAAGAATTCTTTAGAAGATTGGATGAGCAATCATGTCCCGGCCCACTTCGCGGTGGCTCACGCCACTGCTTCCGGTCAGGTGGCCGTGGATTTGTTGGATAACTTAATGTCAGCTGGTTATTTGGCTAGTCTTGATTATTCCAAAGCCTTTGATTTGTTGGACCCGCTTGTGACGCGGTCGTTGCTGCTCCATCTCGGATGGGATCCTTCCCTTGTTGCCATTGTTACCACGGTGTGGCAAGAACAACGTCGGTGGATCTCCTTTGGCGCTCATACTCACGTGGATCGTACTCCTTGTGCTCCTGCTATTCCTCAAGGTGACCCCCTGGGTCCGTTCATGATGACGTTGTGGACATGGGCTGGTTTGTGCACTGTTGAGTCTGTCTGCAGTCCGTCTCGTTCGTTGCTGACTCGCATCTATGTGGATGACCGGTCCTTTTCCAGTGCTCGGTGCTGGGACTTGATGGAAAGATTTCATGCCTGGTGTGCTTGTTCCTTTTCGGTTGGCCTTCTTGAAAACCAAAGCAAAACGGTGGTGGTTGCCTCTACTCCTTACCGTCGTCAAACCTTGAAGCGCCTTTGGCCTGAGCATGCTGTTCGTGAGGCGGAATTGTTAGGTGTTTGCACCATGGTGGCTACTCGTGGGTTGACCAAGAAAGAAAAAGCTCGTGTTGATTCCTGCTCTCGCACGGTTACCTTGCTTGCTTCCATTGGTCTTCCTTTTGAGCGTTACCTGTCGGCTTGTCGGCTTTTTGCTGTTAGCAAGGTTGCTTATGGTTGGTTGGCCCGTGCGCCTCCTCTCACGTTATCCAAATGTTTGTTTTCGACCATTCACCTTGGGAGTCGCCGCTTGCGCTCGGCTTCGGTGTGGCTTCGTTCTGCTTTGTTCGGTGGTAATCTCCATTTGGACGTCTTATTTGCCACTCAGCTTGTCGGGATCCTTTCTCGCGTGCTGCGTTCTCGCACTTTGACCTGGTCTACGTCGGTGGGTTCGCCCGCTAAGGCTCTCTCTGTTTGGCTGCGTGACCATGGCTGGACGTTCATTGATGAATGGAAACGGAAATGGCATCATGATCCGTCTGGTTGTTCCTTGGATTTTACTGTGCTTCAGGATGCTGGTGCTCGGCACTTAGAAGATCTGGTTGTTGCTAATGTGTTAGCTTTTTTGTGAGTGGCTTAGTAAAGGTATGTTAAATGCATGTTAGTATCATGCTAGCATGCAGCTAACATAGTATAGTTTTTCTATTTTCCCTACTATGTTAGCAAAGCTCTAGTTAAAAGTTAGGTAACTATGTTAAAAAAAACATAATTAAGTTAACTCAAGTTAATTTCCCTAACTTTTTTCAGCTAACTTTCTTAACTAAGTTAACCTTTTAGCCCCAGAGTTAGAAAAGTTAGCTAGTATGATATTTTTGTGTTTTTCCCTTAGTTTTTAGTTTAACATATAACTTGGCTATGTACAACATACATACAGCAAAGGACTATGAAAAACTGTCTGGTACACAAGTTGATGGGTTTTGACTTTTTTACAAACCAAAAAAGAACAGCAGAAGTTGCGGCACACAGAACAAGGAAGGAAAGAAACAATATATTTTTCCTTGCTGAACTCGGTTTTTCTTTATTTTTTAATCCATAGAAAATGTTTTTTTGTTTTCCAAAAATGTGATGTTTGTTTGCAAGTTCTGCGCCAAAGGTGTTTCACTTATGAACAGACTGCTGCATGACCCTTGTTTGC
The DNA here is from genome assembly GCA_947184155.2 of Cladocopium goreaui. Classification (NCBI taxonomy): domain Eukaryota; class Dinophyceae; order Suessiales; family Symbiodiniaceae; genus Cladocopium; species Cladocopium goreaui. The sequence continues at coordinate 497,900 of CAMXCT020001746.1, read as the reverse complement.
AAAAAGTATGTAGCCATTGCAGGCTGGCCTTGCACAAGAAAGCCATCACAGGCTCAAAGAAATAGCCTTTCCAGGCTCAACAGTTTAGCTTTCCCAGGCTATAGACCCATGGTGCTTGAGCAAGCAATTTGGCAATCTGCCACACCAGTGTTCTACAGCTTGGCTTAGTGTAGAATGTTGGAACCAAACACATGGCGAGAGAAACTATGGATAGCCAGGTGCACAGCAACAACAGCAGCAGCAACAACAACAACACCAACACATGACACAAGCAGGTTTGTTTACAATTCCACAAGCAAAGAAGTGCTACCTCTGGCTTGCCAACCATAGAAGCCATGGCATGCACCAACTGGAAACAGGAAGTGGAAAGGGTGATGGAGGTGGATTCCCCAATCACCACAAAAGCTGAAGGAGTTCTCAAAGTCTTGGAGGAGCACAAGATGTTGTACAAGTTGAAGTTGGTGCCATCCCAGCTCCTTGTCCATCCCCAGAACAGATCTGGTGGTTTGCTGAATGTGGCAGACATGCATGCAAAAGGAGCTGCAATGCATTCCATTGGCTTTTCCTTCAAGAAGCTATCAGAATCCATTGCCTTTGAGATTCCTATCTCTAAAAAAGATTTGGTGTTCAAGGCAAACCAGTCCTTGAGTGATTTGAACAGCAATATGGTGGCCAGGCCTTCTGGTACCGAAAGGTATGCTTCAATTTCAACAAGCCATACCACTGCATTCCTGAAGTCAGTGCAGCAAGGTTGCAGAACTCCTGAAGAAGAGCTTTCTCACAATGGCTTCTTGAATTTTGAGTCCATGTGCGGCAAGGGTGGTGATTTGAGGAAAATGGTGGAAGAAGGCTGGACATGGTCAATTATTTCTCCAGAAGTGGAGGAGAAATTGTCAGGCTTGCCTGGCTTTCTGCAACAAGCACTCAATAGCCACTCAGCTTGAATGGTGTTTTGCATTGGCCACCATGTCACCTGATTTTGTTCTTTTGCTGGCACTAAGGTGAGCACAGTGTCAAATCTGGTGCTAATGAATTGGAAGTAGCAGCCACAATAGCTGCTGCCTTTGAGCAACAAGAAAGTTCAAGCAAGGATTTGAAGAAAGCCCAGGCCACCGCTTTGGCAAGCAGGCCATCTTGCTCTGATTACATCAACAGTGTAACACAGTTTGTGAAACAGTTCTCAGGAGGAGAAAAGTTTCCATTGCTGAAGCTCTTGCAAAGCATCAGCCCCTCAGTTGCATTTTGGCTTCTATAGCTTAGCCTTTACAGGCTTTGTGGCAACCCAAACACAAAGCCATAACAGGCTGGCTGGGACAAAATGGGTTGGTATGTTTTTCTTTTCACCCTGCAGGCAAGCAATTTGCTGGCACTGCTCTTCTTGGGCAAGAATTCATGGAGCTTCTGGCTTTCACTGATTTCAAGAACAAGCAGAGCACCATGCCTTGGATTCGAATGTCCTTGGCTACTTGCCAAATGTGCTCACCAAAGGCTTACATCAAGGATGGTGTCAGCAGATTCATCACACCTTCTGACTTTACCAAGTTGAAACAGAAAGCCATGCTGGACAAGGTCAAGCAGGCTGAGGAGTTGCTGGGGAAAGGCTATGAGCTTTTGCAAGCATCTCCACTGACATTGGACCAGCAGGCACACCCCATGGCCAGGTACCTCACCAGACTTGGCTTGTTTCTCTTGAACAAAGAAAGCAAAGGGCAGGAAGGGAAAGAATATACAAGCTTGGCCAACATCACTGATGCTTTCACTGCTGAATGCTTTGAAATGAAGCAACATGGACATTTGAATGCAAGGCAAGCAGAGCTTGCTGAGGAAAGTGATGACAAGGAAATGCCAGAAGCCATGGAAAGTTGCCAAGATCCTATCCAAATTGCTTGCAAGATGTTCAAATTGAAGGTGGGGAGCCATTACACCCACAATGGCCAAGTCATGAAGCTCACCAAGGTTGAAAAGGATTCAGCCACCTTGGTCTACAACCCCTTCTTTGGCTCTGCAGTGGACCACACTCTGACCCATGATGATTTGAAAGGCATCAAGCCTTTCACAAGGCCAGTACCTCATCTGCACTCTGCTGCAGATATTGCTGCCCTCTACCCCAGTAATGCAATGGTCAAGGAGATTGCCAGGGCCAAGGCCCAGCATTTGCTCTATGAAAAATACCTGCAGTGCCTTGGCTGCCATTCAGTGTCTTGTTGCCCAACCTTTTTTTTTGGGTGGTGCATTGGTTGCACACCCAGCACACTACTGCAGGACTGGAGAATTTGATGTGGTTGTGTCCAGCATGGGGCATTTGTTTGCCAATGCAGATTTCAAGAAGGGTGAGCTGACTTTGCTGCCCTTTGGGAATGTGGCTGTGGTGGCCAAGGAGGAAGTGGCCAAGACTTCAGTGGTCCTGTTTTTGGCTGGGTGGCGACAAGAAGATCAGCTTGTGGTGAGCCATACCAAGTGCAATTTTGAGAAGGCCACTGGCTGCTGGTCACCTTTCTTCTGGTGCAAGGAGAGCAAGGATGACAAAGAGGAAAAGCCCAACATGACAAAGGCAACTGTGAAGTATGATGAGCTGACCATGCCTTGCATCAAGAACAAAGAAAAGCTGACCAAAGGGACAGCTTTGTTTTTGGAGCCCACAGAGGAATCCAAGAAAGCAAGGAAGAAATGACACTTCAGCATGAAGCAGTGGGAAAAAATATCAAGCCATCACAGGCTTTTCACTTTGGCCTCAACAAACCCTTGGAAAGCTGAAGCTGCAGGGTGTCCTACTGAATTCAAAAGACTTGCACACATGCTTTGCTGCCATTTGAGCTCTAAGTAGCTGTGCACACACTGTTTCCACCAGAATGACAACCATTCTGAAAAGGGTTTCTTTGCAACGGGCTGGCATGGACCCAAGCCTGGTGCCTACCAACTTGTTGGTGAAAGATTCTGGTGGGCAGGAATATTTGAAGGTGCAGCCATCACACCCAATGATTGTCAAGCTGGTATGCAAAGATGGGGAAGAAATTTTCCAGAAGACCAAGAATGCCAGCCTGTCTGGTTCTGAACAGCTGAAAAAGCTGAAGGCACAACTGCAGTCTGTCATCCATAAGGAACTGGACAGCTATGAAGCAAATTAGGACCAGCCTTTGTTTGGAGATGGCCAACAACCTGCCAACAAATCAAAGGGCAAATTCATCATGGCAAAGGCATCCCAATGCTTTGAGACTGTAGTCCTGGATGTGGAGGGCACTAATGTGGTCTGCCTGGTTCCACCCAATGACAAGTTCCAGGAAATCATGATTCAGTTAAATGAAGACATGCTGGAAGCTGTTTTCAACTTTTTGGCCAAGGACTGCAAAAGCACCTTGGAGAACATGGCCAAGAGAGGTTATAAGAGGAAGCAGGTGGGTGGTGAAGACTAGCTGGCTGGTTTGAATTTCTAAACCAAAGATTGCAATGACAGGTGCTGCTGGAAAAAAAACTTTTGTACTTGTAGCCCTACCAGGCTCCTGTGTCCAATAGCCTTTGGAGGCTCAAAGTTTGTCCCATGTTGTGAAGCTATTCTAGGCTATCAAAAAGTAGCTAGGCCATTACAGGCAAACATAGGAAACTAGCCTACACTAGCTGAAAAAAGCCATTACAGGCTATAGAAATCAACAGCCATTCCAGGCTATGAAAACAATTTCTGCCACTGCAGGCTATAGAATGTAGAGACTAGCCAACCTAGGCTGCACCAAGCTTTCACAGGCTCATGTCTTTGTGTTTGTGGGTTTGGCCAGTGTTTTTTTAAAGGTTTCTTGCACAACAGCATGGTGGGCTCCAGCATGTCACCCAGCTTGTAGATAAGCAACATGCTGCCATGTAGAAGCAAGTTCATAAAGTAGGAAACAAACCTAAATCTTTCATATTCAACAGTGATGTAGCAACAAGTTTTAATAGGTCATGCCAAAATGAAAATGCATTTTCATTTTAAAGTGTTTCAATTCCAGCCCTGGTAGCCTTAGCCATGCCCAAGAAAGATAGGAAAAAGTCAAGGAAGGAGGCAAAGTCAGAGAGTGAGACGCGCTCATCTAGTGTGGACTTTGAGGAGTGGGCTCAGGACTTGACTGTCCAATGGGAGGAGCATTTGAAGAAGGAGAAGGACAGGTACAAGAAAGTGTTTTTTGTTGTTTGTTTTTGACTTTTGAAGTATCAGGTGTATATAATATATATATATGTATAGATATAGATATTACTCTAAATGATACTGTGTCAAATGCTGATATGTATTTAACTAATACCCCTATCCATTGTCATATCATGATGACTTTGTTTGAAAGAAAGGAAATTTGAAAACACCACTGCATGCCAGGAAAAAGGTTTGCCCATACCTGCTGAAGTTCCAGCTGATGCCACTGGAGCCCTGTTTGAAGTAGCTGCTGCTATGGCTATGGCAGAACCCGTTGGAGTAGTGCCTGCAGACCCAGCTGAGCCCCCTGCAATCAAAGCTGCAACCCCAAAGGCAAAGACATCTGTGAAGAGGAAAGAAGAAAATGAAGAGTTTGTTTGGGTGGTGGAGGACTGAATATCTATCCCCTTTTGTTGTTGAAAATCATGTTCAATGTGTTCTTGAAATTAAATGATAACTTCAACAAGTTTGTTGCATAGGAGCCCCCACCAAAGAAGAAGGCAAAGCTTCCTATGGGCCCTTGGAGCAAGCAAAAAACAGTGGAAGTCAAGGTGGAGACAAAGGAGGAGGATGATCCTGATCTGAATGAGAAGCTAGCTCAGGCTCTCAGGAACCATGTGCCTTTGCATAAGTTCTATCATAATTTTCCTTTGCATTTTGGGGTATGGTTTCTTTAAAGTAAGGGTTTTGTTTTTTGCTGGGTTTGCAAGACTGTTTCCAGTTGAAACCAACACAGCCTCTTCAACATATTTGGCATGGTAACCTTGTTAAACTTTTAAGCCAATACAGGCTGCTCAATATATTCTAGTTGTATGATATGCCAGGCAGCAGCAGCTGCAGCACCTACAAGTTCCAGCCACAGTGGCGATTCATCTGGCAGGCATGATGTCTTTGGGATGTCCTATGCAGCATGTGTGCCTTGGAATGAAGTATGTCTGTTTTTGTGTTACCCTAATCTTGTTAAAAAGTTGGATCCCCTGTGGGTGTATATACATTTTAGTTGACTCTGGTGTGACATATTCATTCTCAGGCTGGTGCTGGTGATCATGGAGATATTCCAGAGAGAAAGCCTGCAGTTCCAGAACCTGCAAACCCTCCCAGGCATGCAGCTGCATCCAAAACAACCCCTACATGGAATGATGAGTGGCAAAGCTGGTATGAGCAAACCCAGTCCCAAGCAACCCATCAGTTTCAAAGGCAGCTGGAACACCAGGACAAGTACTACTGATGGGATGCACAAGGGAAGGTACATGTCTGGAGGAAAGTTACCTGGTAATTTCATCCATATTTTCACATGGGTTCTTGTGTAACATACCACCTAAAATATCTATGTAGTTATATTTACTTTTGATTTGCTGTGAACTGAGGCTCAGAAAGGAAGAACCGGAAATATGAACAAGCTGGTGGTAATCTTGGCTTTGTATTTGACTGGCAACTGGTCCTTTCTCAACCAGGAGTTAGATCAGTATTCATCCCTTCATGCCCTACAAGTTCCATTGCAGACCTTGATGAGTGTTATTTTGGCCAAAGGCCCTGCAAGAGCCCTGGAGGAATTCAAAAGAAATCCCGACCAGTTCCACTAGAATACAAGAGTGTGTGGAAAAAAGAATAGTTTCAGCCAATACAGGCTTTATTAGAAACATTAGCCTTTGAAGGCTAGGTGATATGAATCAAAATAAAATTCTGTAAGCAAACAGCCTTTGAAGGCTCAATATCCACAGCCTTTGAAGGCTCATCATCCAAAGCCTTTTAAGGCTACCAAGTAAAGCTTTTGAACACTAATTATACTATGGACTTGAAAATTAATTTAAAAAGAAGGCCTAAACCTCAATCTAGCCAAAAAAAGGATACGATTCCACTTCCCAAATTTGAATTTAGCCAATAAATTCAAAATTCAAATTCCCAAATTTGAATTTAGCCACTAAATTCAAAATTCAAATTCCCAAATTTGAATTTAGCCACTAAATTCAAAATTCAATTTCCCAAATTTGAATTTAGCCAATAAATTCAAAATTCAAATTCCCACATTTGAATTTAGCCAATAAATTCAAAATTCAAATCCCCAAATTTGCATTTAGCTATTAAATTCAAAATTCAAATCCCAAAAATTGAATTTAGCAACTAAAGTCAAAAAAATCAACCCAAAGCAAATCTCAAAGCAAAATGATCAAAATTATTTTTTTTGAAATATTTTTCTTGGACTTATTTTACATAGGTAGGAAAAACAAAAATACTATTTGTGTGAAGAAAATGTTTATCTCATTTACTTCTAATTCATTTTGGCTCATTTTATTCATACAAACTTGGAATTTCATTTTTTGTTGAAATGTATTTCAATGGGTAGCCATTTCAGTTCAAATATCAACCAAAAAGAAAATATGGCCAATTAAGCAAAAAATGTATATCTGTATATAGATATATACCTGCATACAAAAGTTGAATGTATTTTTATTTGAAGAGTGAGAAATATATGTGTTTTCAACCAGCAATTTGGGCTCAATCATGAGCGACACTATTGTGGAGATTGAGGACACTTGGGGATGGAGAATCCTGATATGGAAATCTGGTTGGAGAACCTGGCTACTTGGTTTATATTGATCAGTCTTTTCCTGGTAAACAATTTTGTTCAAAATGCATGGTATGTCATTGTCAAGATTGCATCTAAGGTTGCAGGCTACTTTGCTTAACCAGGATGTTAAGATGACTGACTGGATCTTTGAAGATGGGAAGGAGGTCAGATGGGTAACAATGATGAATGGTGAGGAGCACTTGTACCTTGACTGTCATGATTGGATATGTGTTTTCAAAAAATGTTTCCATCAGGATTTGTTTTCATACTCCTATTTGTTTTTCTGTTCAATGGTCACTTCAATGATCTACTTCAGGTGGTCCAGGGATGACCTGGAAGAAATGCAGAGAAACCGCAGTGCTATTCCACTTGTGTACTACACAGCCTTTGGATAGGAATGAGCCTAAAAGGCAACTACCCACTATAGTGGAATGAGAAGCGATGAGTTTGTGAGTACAAAAAGTGCTAGAATAACCTTGACAGGTTTGTTTTGCTCGTGTAGTAGCCAATACAGGCTGTGGAACTCAACCTAGGCAAAGTAGGCTTTGGAACAATAAAAGCCAAAAAAGGCTTTGACAATTAACCTGATGCAAATGAATGTACAAATATATATATACACACACATCCATGTATCACAACATAAAAACCTATATAATACTCATTCTACTATTATTCTTTGCTGGTTAAATATTCAGTATTAGCCATTATAGGCAAGCTGCCAAAAAGATCAATTCATCTGAGGCTCCTATGCTTTAGCCACCACAGGCTCTGGTTCCTTAGCCATTGAAAGCTACAAGACACAGTGCATTAGCTTTTTCAGGCTATTGTGTACTAGCCTTCCTAGGCTGCTACTGACAAAGCAAGCCCTTAAGTTTCTCATATGGCATGTGTCCAACATATACCTTCCCTAAGGCAACCACATGTTTTAACTTCTGCTTGACATTGGTTTATGCGTATGTTTGGTGGCAAACATACTAGGAAGATATCTTCCACAGTAATGAAACCTTCCATATACTTAAAGTGTTCAAACTTTTGGAGTGTGAATCCTAATCCAGTACAACAATGCTGATTTTTTGTTTTTCTTCAGCAACCCTGGGAGCTCAAAAATATTGAGAAAAGAACATATTCAACCTCAACAAAGACATGCTTGTCTCAAAGAGTAGAAGACAAATGATATTGCTGCTAACATTGTGCCATGGAATTTCACACCTCTTTTACTTTTCTCTGCGATTGCTGCCTGCAGCCATGGCTGCCAAATGGCATGTGTCTGACTTGGTGCAAGAAAGCACCAGCATGGCCTCTTTGGTTAGTGCAAGGAATGACTGCCCCAGGATGGCTGCCAGCTTGGTGAAGCAGTGGTTGCTAAAGCTCAAGGGTGCCACTTTGTCAGCCACAGACTTGGTCACTTTGACCCAGCACTTGGAGCAGCTTACTTTGCCTGAAGGTAGCAAACAGTCTATGCTGGAGGCTGTGGATGAGCTGGTGATCTCTGGGGGCAACCTACAGTCTTCAATGAAGTTGACACAAATGCCTCAAAAGCATGACTTCATCCACAACTACCTCACCCAGAATGATTGGAACACCTTGCATACCCAGGGGTTGTGGGCAGGAGTGAAAACCTTGGTTGCTCGCCTGAGAAAGATTGGGGTGAATTCTTGCAAAGAAGGAATCAAGAGGCAAGTGCTGGCAATTCTGGTGATGATAGAATGTCAGCAAAGGAAGATGCCACCATATGAGGAAATCTATGAGCTTGGTGACCATTTCTCTCAAGCTTTCAATGCCAGTTCATATCGATGTGCCCAAGGAGTACCATCTTTGGCTGAATACCCAGAAAATCCTGAGCAGGTTGGACCCAACTTTGTGTCCTTGGCTTACCCAGCTGGTGAACCACCTGTGGCCAAGCACCTCGAGGACATCAACTACATTGCCTGGAACCATATTCCTTTGAGAGATACTTCAAAGCTGCTCAAAAAGAACCAGAAGAAGAATGGCACAAGGAGAAGGTACAAGGATGAGTCTGATGATGATGATGATGATTGTCAGAGAGCCCACATCCTGCTCAAGAAGGCAAAGGAATTGATGAACAGTGATGATGGTGATTTGGCTTTGGCTTTGAAAGCTGAGAAATTCAAGCCCAAGAGATTCAAAGCCTTGCCTTCCCAGTCTTCTTTCAGTTCTGGCAGTGGGGCAGCTGGAAGTGCACAAGCAAGTCCTACCCCAAGCCAAGTGCCCATGCAGCCACTCCCCCCAAGACAGGCACAATTGCCTCTTGCTTTGCCTGCACCTGCACCTACAGATCAACCCACAGCCCAGCCAGAAGCATCCTCTTCTAGCAGACAAGAAAAGACTGCTGAAGAATTGGAAGAGGAAGCCTTTGCAAACCTTTCCAAAAAGCCAGCCCCAAAGGGAAACCCAAAGGCAAAAGCAAAAGGAAAGGCTGCTGGCAAAGGAGTCCTGAAGAGACCTGCTGCCAGGGCACCTCCTCCCAGGCAAGTCTCAGCAGGTTCTGCAGCAGTAGTGAGGCCAGGGTGCATGAGGTGTCGAGGAAACACAAATGGCTGTGATGTGTGCTTGAGAGAGAGCTTCCAGGGTGCTCGATGCCATGGCAGAGAAGCTTGGAAGGCAGAACTTGCCAAAAGAGGCAGAAGCTGGAAGTAGAAACAAGCTTTGGCATGGGGTGCTGGAAAGATCAGCATGGTTCAGGGTGAGAGACTTTCCCCACAACATCCTGATTGGCTGGTGCTTTCCCACAGCAAAGGGTAGCCAGCTGTTTGTCCAGATCTGCAAACCAAGCTCTTGGGTCTCCAAAAAAGCTTGCACTTCAAACCTTATCAGGTTAGTGATTTAGCTTTGCCAGGCTGCAGCTGAACATTCCTAGTGACCAGTGACCTTAGAAGGTTGTGCATACTTGTGTTTTTGCTTTTTCTTTTTGACTTAGCCTTGCCAGGCTGCAGCCCAACATTGCTACTAGCCTTAACAGGCTTTTGTGCATGCCTAAGCCTTTGCAGGCTACCTTCCTTGGCCATTCTTCCATAGCCAGTGCAGGCTACACTCCCCAACCCTGCATGTTGTGGAGCTGATGGGCATGCACCCATGCCAAAGAACATACTTTGAATCAGTATGTGTCTGCAATTTGTACATGTTTAGCTTCAAAGTATACAGAGGGCACCCTGCTGCAAACACAAGCAAAAGCAAAACCAAAATAACTTTGAATGGTGTGTGCATTTCAAACTGGAAGGCCACTGCTATTACCAAACCATTGCAAGCATAAACTGTGTTGGCATGTTCAAAAGATTGCTTCCAAAACAACCTTGTTGCAACCCAAGAATGCACATCCAGCCATGGAAGAGACCAAAGTCAAATTCAGAAAGCTGGAGGATTTGAGAAGGTCTACCCCCTACTGTTCACAAACTTCCTTGTCTGCAATCATTGCACACATCAAAGAACATGGGCTTCCAGAAGTTTCTTCAAGGTCCAGTATGTCCAGGGCTTGTTCTGCTGCTTTGGAAGGTGACTTTCATTATGGCCCTCTACAGCTGGACATTGAATTGGAGTTGAAGACTGGTGGCAAAACCACAGTGCCCTGCAACAATTTGCTATCTTATTTGGATGTGCTATACAGTAGAACTTCATCCTTCAAAGGTTTGCTGGACCAAAGGCATTCCACTGCTCCAAGCAGTGTTGACCACCCTTGGGGTTTAGTGATTTACACTGATGAGCTGGTTCCAGGCAACCCTTTGGGTCCTGGCTTGAGAAAAACTTGGTGCATTTATGGCACATTCGTGCAATTCTCTTTGGATGATTTGAGCAATGAGCTCAGCTGGCTTTCTTTACTTCATGTCAGGTCCAGCATTATCGACAAAGTCAAAGGTGGGATTAGCCAACTTTTGAAGCAGTTGCTCAAGACCATATTCTTGGGGCCATGTGACCCCAGGTTTGGCTTGCTTCTTCCAGGTCCAGATGGAAGCAGTTTGAAGCTTTTTTTTGATTTGCAAGTCTTGCTGCAGGATGGTGGGAGCCACAAATATACTTGGAGCAACAAAGGGGATGCTGGCTTGAAACCATGCTTGCTTTGCAATGTACAAGCTGAGCCCAAAGGAGGTGATGAAACCCTGGCTGAAGGAGAGGCAATGGAATCCAGATTGGGTAATTGCAGCACTCTTTCAGCTTTGAAAGTTTTCAGCAATGAGGAGATCTTGGGTTCATATGACAGGTTGCAATCAAGACAGCAGTCAATGAAGAAGAAAGATTTGGGTTGTGGCAAAAAGCAGTGGGCTTGACTTGGCAACCTTGTTTGCTACCTTTGGATGCAGAATTGAGGGCTGCTGATTTGGTCAGGCCAGCTTCTCAATATGGGCATGACTGGATGCATGCCTTTTGTTCAGGAGGTTGCATGAATGTTGCCATGCTTTATTTCCTTGAAGCCTTGCCCAAGGAAGTTTCTTGGATTTTTTTTGCAACCTATGTGCAGAAATGGAACATGCCCAAGCATTTGAATGCTACAAGCTTGCATTTGCTATTTGCAGACAAAAAAGTCAAAGGCTACAGAGAGAAAAACAAATTTACTTGCCAGGCTTCTGAAGTTTTGACATTGCTGCCTGTGATGGTTCACTTTTGCAAATCTGTTGTTCAGCCAGCAAATTGTGCACCAGATGCTTGCAAAGCTTTTCTGGCAGTGGCTACAGTGGTGTTCTTGTTGTCAGAGGGGCAGCAAGCTGGCATCACAACCCCTGGCCTTTTGCAAGAAGCAGTTGAGGCTTGCTTGGCAGCTTGTTTTGCAGCTGGCTGGGATTTGATACCAAAATACCATTGGCCTTTGCATATGCCTTCTCAACTTCAAAGATGGGGCAAGTTGTTGAGCTGCTTCACTTGTGAGAGAAAAAACAAAATTGTCAAAAAGTGGGGAAACCCCATGCACAACACCAGCAACTTTGAAAGTGCTGTCAGGAAAGAAATCTTGGCAGAAGAAATTGCTAGGTTGCAAATGCCAGGTGTTTTCCAAGAAGGGCCTTGCCTTCTCAATCCACACCCAGCCACCAAGCAGCTCACTGACTTTATATGTGAATGGATTGGCCAGCATGCCAATGTTTCCACAGGCTTGGTGTGCAAACTGCAGAATTGCAATCGATGCAGCAAGGGTGATATTGTGCTGCTACAGGGCGACATGGTTCAAGCAGCTCAAGTTTTTGCCTTTGTTACAGTGCCTGGGCATGTCCTCTGCTTGCTGCAATACTTGGATGTGGAAAATTGCAATTTGGAAACAGCTTCAGCCAATTGCACCTTGTCACCAACAAAGGATTTGGTGAGTGTTGAGTACTTGGAAGCTTCTGTTGCTTTTACAGAAGGCAAAGGCAATTCCTTCAAACTCTTGTTGCCTTGGCAGTGGGTGCAAAAGATGGAAATAGCTGTAAAAGGCTTGGGCTTTTGGTGATGCAGCTTTTCCAGGCTAGCAGCTGATATGCCTTGAAATGACAACAAAGCACTAGCCTGTCCAGGCTACCATTTGTGAATGGCCTGCAAAACAAGCCCTATAGGCTTTCCAGGTTGTCAAGTTTAGTGTCTCCAAATCATGATCATTTCAAAAATCTTGAAATCCACAGCAACATTTTTTTCCAAGCTATATACTTTTATTTTTTGCCCCAAACACAAAAACCATGCAGGATTTTTTGAAAATCACAAATGCTCGATTTTTTTTGCTCAAAATGAAGACGTAATATCTTTTAACACCTCACTGTACAACACCAAAATACAATCATATTTTCCAAAAAACTATACATGTTTTTTTGTGGCTAACTCTTGCTAACTATTTAGCTAACTCTTTAGCTAACCCTTTAGCTAACCCTTTATCCTAACTCATCATAATTCAAGTTAACTCATGTTAACTTTTCTGCTAACTCTTCATAATTTATCTTAACTAACATAACACATGTTAAATCGTTAGCAACAACCAGATCTTCTAAGCAGCATGAGGTGCGTCAAGCTTGGCGCGCTTGGTGTTTGCAGCGTCACATGTCTTCCGGGCGCAGGGATGCTGATCTTGATTGCTTTGGTGTGCATGGTTACTTCTCTCGGATCGATTGGAAGGCTACGCGTGCTTTTTGTGCTTCGGGTCCTGCGGCTCGGGCGATAAGCACTGGCGCTTCCTTTTCGCCTGCTGCCCTCCAGAATCGTATTGAAGAGGTTGCCACTTCTTGCATTTGGCCTGGCTGTACGGCGTTGGGCACTTTTGACCATATTGCTTGGTGTTGCCCTTGTCGGCCTCATGATGTCACCATTCCCCCCAAACCTGGCGAAATGTTATCGTCTCGTTTTGGGTGGGCTGTGGCTGGCTCGGATGTCAACAGTATGCTTGTCCAATCTCGGCTTGTTCATGTCCAAACTTCTCTTTGGTCGCATGTTCATTCGGATTGATGCTTGTCTGTCCTTGGCTTGGCTGTCGCTTGGCTTGTTTTGGGTTGGTGTCGGGTGGCATTTGGGCTTTCTTTGCCTTTATGCCTCCGTGTCGGCTTGTGTTTGCTTGGTCGCTGTGCTGTCCCGGTTGGTGGCTGGGCTGTTCGTGCCCTTCCCCCAATCGGCTTTTGCTCGCTTGCTTGGCCTTTGTGCCTTGGCTGGCCGTTGGGCTCCTTGTGTCCTTCGGCTCGCCGTTGCTTGGTGGTTTTCCTTGGCCTTTTTCCCTCCGGGGCCCTCTGGGTTCCTGTTGGTTGTCTTGGCTGCTGTCTCTATAGGGCCTTTGTTCCCTGTTGCTAGGATGTGGTGGTGTGGGGCCTGCCCCGCACCTTCTTCGTGCGCTGTTCGCTGAGGGGCAGTTCACGCTCAAAGTCTTATATATAGCTATGTTAAATTACCAGAGGGTATGTCAAAGTAACATAGAGTAACTACAAGAGGGTAAACCCCGCTGAATTTCAGCCCCGCGCAATCTCCTTGGACCGAACTGCAGACAAAGCTCGCCACGGATTTGTGCGGTCTCCCAGAGCCGGGGGTTAGGGCGGCGGCTGGCTCTACCTATGGTGGGCTTAGATGCGGGACCCAATTTATTAAGGAATCTTAGAACGATTACATGTATAATTTATGTAATATAGTTGGAGGTTGATCCAAAGTAATTGTCAATGGAGAATCTACAGGAAACCATAGATTGTCCCATGAGAAATGTTTTTATATATATATATTTTTTTTCCCCTTAAACCAATCCATTGACAATTTGTTCTTTTCGCTTTTGTTTCCTACTCCGATTTGAACATACCTGAGAAGCCGCTGACAGGAAACTCTCGATTTTGTATTGTACCTGTTGGTTTTAATTGATTTTTTTGTAGGGGTATTTCTGTTATGGGAACTGGTTTTATGATTTGAATTTAAAGTTCGGCATCGAAGGTGTTTGCTGGGTCAGTTTCCTTGACAATACCCATAATGTTTGGCCATGTTTTCTTGTACAAAGTGGTTGCCCCTAATTATAAGATATTATAAGTTGGTTTATGACCCAGCAGACTATAATTACGATCGCGATAGACCCTTAGTGAAACCAGTTATAAACCTCAACTTTGTTATTTTGGGGGTACCACCTTTATAATTAGGTTATAACTCAGGGTCTATGGTACGGGTTGGTTTAATCCCCATGATTGAATCTGTTCTTCTGCCATAGGTCTTGTATGGTTTTGTTGATGAAAGGATGGGCTTAGGCTTAAACCGTGTCAGGCATGGATGAACCATTCTTCCATTTGTTGATCAATCGAGGGGTTACCCGCTCTGATCCGCAGGAGCCAGAATCACTTGGCGACTTGGCACCAGAAGAGTTACACCCGGAAGGTTTTTCCAACATCCGGCAGAAGATGTCAATATAAATTAGATAAACTTTGGTGATTCGGGAAATATGAAGGGATCATCCCCAAATTGCCGAACCTTTCATGGTAGTTGATAGGCCTTTTGTGCCAATATGACGAAGGGCTCATCCCCAAGCTCATGTCGGTTCCACCTTGTTACGAGGTAAACAAAAACACTTTTTGGGGTGTAAAATGCAATGTTTCTGCGGTAAAACTTATTTTCCCAAGGGTAAAACACAATGCTTTGAGGGTACAGTCCCGGAGGGCCAGTTGCGGCAGAGCAGTCTCGTGACTCGGCAGCTTTGGGCTCAACTTCGCACAACGTTGTGATTTGCAAATCTTTGGGCCAGCTGTTGGCCTGTTTCAAAAACTCCCAGGCCTCCGGGCCTTGGGAAAGGGTGGTTTTTTAGGAGGCCCAGGCCTGACCCGGTGAGAACCGTTTCGCCAGGTTTTTGGATGTAGCCTAAACAAACATAGCTATTGAAAATTGCCATGTATAGTGGATTTACCACCCATTATCAAAATGGTGATTTTCTATAGTTATGTTAGTTTACCAGGGGGTAGCTTCCCTATTCATCATATTTCACTCAGAGAGATTCCATGATTTGTTTTAATGTTGTTCGTACCACTGATGGTTCGTGAAAGTTACTGTAAACCGTTTTGACTCTCCATGATTCCAATCTTGCTCCAGGCCCAACATGATGTTGACCTTCATCACTGTTTGGACCATGGCTGTGGCCATTCGAAATCGGGACTCTGGTGATCCTCGCCATTGGAAAAGGCAGTTCTGAATTTGGCTGGAAAATTATCACAGGTGGATTCTGTTCACTGGCCCTTTATGTATCTTTATTTACTGTATCTGAAATGGATGTATGTGAATATTGTAATTTACAAGGACCTCACTGTGACGTCACTGCAAATGATCCTTACAGGATTAAGTCACGTTGGTAACTATCCCAACGCTGGCCGGACTTTTCGGGTGGATTGTAATTTCCCAGTGTAATCGCATCCTCCTGACATCATTATACAACTATACCTCCATGTGTTTAACACCGCAATATGAATAGAGAGAGTCTTACGGGTTTGGGGTATCCAGCGGATGGAATTTTAGTTGTTGGTAGTTATAAGTTATAACCCCATGTGGTTGGGTAAGTTATAACGACCTCACTGTTCTCCCTCACTGGAATGATGGTTAGGGGTGACTAACCCCATGTAGCTTTATTTCAGCTTGGTGAATTATCATGATTTGCCCAGATGTATGGAGGTTTCCTGAAATGGGGGTGCCCCAAATTGGATGGTTTATAATGGAGAATCTTTTAAAAATGGATGATTTGGGGGTACCCCCATTTTAGGACAGCCCACACGCACATATAATTCTATTTGGATATATAGATATTCCAGTAAAGCCTACACAAGGACGATGGCAGAAGTTTCCAGGAGAAAGGAATGTTATAACATGTTACAAAGTAGGAGTCAAGGACAAGTTTGCCTATCTTAGTTGGAATGAAGCCTCAAATCTTCTCAACTCCTTTCTGAATTCGTCCTCACATTTTCTCACCCCTTTTCAACGCTTCTCAACTGTTTTCAACTTTTTGTTCATCTCTTCCCACCTCAGCTCAGCTCTTCTCACCTCTTCCCACCTCCTCTCAACTCCTTTCTCAACACTTTTCACATTTTCTCAACTCCTTTCTCAACTCTTTTCACATTTGCTCAACTCTTGTCACCTCCTTTCATCTCTTCTCACCCCTTCTCACTCTTCCCAACGCTTTTCACATCTTCTCAACTCTCCTCACCTCTTGCACACCTCTTTTCAACTCTTCTCACCTCTTCTCAACTCCTCTCAACTCTTCTCACCTCTTGGCTTAAGACTTCTGAGCCACTTCTCTACTTCAGGACCAGCGAACTAGGCTTAAGACTTGTTGGCAACTGCTAATGTTCACTTTCCGTAAGTTGGAGTTTCTTTGCGACATTTCCTTTGATCATTAGTGAAGCACACGTACATATTTGTATATCCATAATATGTCATACATATACCCCTCTAGTAGGTTCACACAGATACATGGAAAATCCACCATTGACTAGTCATTTTTCTTCTGCAGCCAGGGGTTTTCCATGTTTGGAATGTTGCTTCCCAGACTTGGCTGAAGGGACAATTCACAATAAAAAAAGCCACATGCCCTGCAAGATGGATTTCTTCGATTCCAAAAAGTTTGGTCTGCACATCTAGCTCCAAATACCCACAAGAATTTAGAACAAGTATTTTTCACTCATGGCTAAAACATGTTTTTTCAAGGATACGACCGGAGGGTCTATAGTCACCTCAGCTTTTCGTGAACCACGGCGGGGCGGATCCTTTTTTCCTCAGGATCCCGTTGATCCTGCAGCGGAGTCCGAACGTGTTCTCCTCGCAGCAGATACGGTGGTGGCCTACTTCGAAAACCGGGGAGCTGGGAAAACTTTGGACACAAAAATCATCTAAAATCTGAAAACCAAAGAAAATATAGGAAAGTTGGACCTGATAGTTCGATCCAAAAAAAGACAGACCTCCATCATCTGGGACCTGCGAAAGCCTAACCTGTAACTGGGGAGAGCAAAATTAGCATAAAATTAGCATAAAACACCATGACTGGAAACTACAGATGTCCATCCCCCGTGGCCCAACGTACAAACCGGCGGAAACCTGCGGACCCCTTGGTGCGTAGGGCAAAATGAGCGGGTGAGTCATGGTCATGATTCACTGTGCTCTTCGATTTGTCATGCACAATTGACCATACATAATATACATGTTGCGGATAAATGTGTTTTCTTTCGAAATACCAGGCATTCCAAGAATTGGATTCTAAAGTTTACAGGCCATGAATCACCCAATCAATCTGGCATAAAAAAAAGGTTTGATCTATCATGAGGACGCCCATGAGGTCCTATCTCCTGCCCATTCTACCACCAATATCCTCTGGAACCCCCAGTTAAATCCTATGCAAAATACGGGTAAATGCCCTCCAATCGGTGGTGTTAAAGTTTTTTCAAGGTTTGTTTTTGTTCACTTTCGAAAAATCGAATGACTATCCAAATTCACAAGATACAAGCATATTTTTTGGATGGGTGGCTCAACCCCGAACCGGTCATGTTTGGACAAGGTCGATCTGACAAGTAACTTCTCAGATGGTGTGCTCACTGACTCCAACGGCCAGCGCTATCGCTGCTGCACCTTTGGTTTTAGCCGGTGAAAAGCGCAACAAGATTGGCAGGAAAAAATGTATAGGGGTTTAAACAATAAACTCAGGATTGAACCACATTCGGAATGAGGTTTTTAACATGTTTTAACATGTGTTAACCATCACAAAGTGGGATTCAAGTGATTTGGGATGTCAAGTTCCACCACAAAGTGGGGTCCCCAGGTCCGCGGGCATTTGGAATTCAGCGTCATATTTCGGTCAGTGGGCGAAGTGGCCAATCGCCGAAGAATTAAACATGTGGGATAATTCTACCCCAAAAAGATAGAAAACTAACATTCTAACACTTGTGAACATGTTTTCTTTTTTTTGGCGGTCACTATATATATATATATATTGAAAAAGCTGCCCCAGCAAAAGCAGTGTTGTCCGAACATGGCTGCTACTGTGCTCTATAACGTGACTAAAATAGGGACACTCCGGAAGTTGCATAGGAAGTTTGCAGTTTCAAAGTGGGTCTGGAAATAGGCCCGCAAAATGTAACAAATGATGATAAAACAGTCATTTTTTGGGGCACCTGACTTTCAGACAATCCAACCCCTCTTGTAATCACGGCTAGTTTTTGATACGTGCATTCTTTCCACGGCTTGTGGGCAAGCTGTTGGGAAACCACTATATAGTTATCCCAGAATAAGATGCTCAATGATATATTTGGGTGTAAACATTCCGGCCTCAACTGAATATTCCCTTGAATCAACCCAAATCCGAATTCAATAATTGACATATGCTTGTGGGGCACCCTGCAAGCTTGCCGAGATTCCCGAGGCAAGCGGAAAGCGAAGGACTATGGACTGGTGATGGCCGAAAAACCAGATGGGCAGGAGACGGACATGGGAGGCCTGAGAGACCTGGGAGGCCTGGGAGACATGGTGCCATGATGTCAGGAGCCCCTCTTGTCGGGCTGCAAGGGCTTGGTTGGAGTCCGTTACAAATCCTTTGACCAGTTCAAGGACGAGAAGGCGCGACGCCGCGACTCGCAGAGCATTTGTGGGTTCGGTTCGGGTTTTATTATTTTTCGATATTATAACCTCAGGAAACACTTGACAAAGAAGAGAGATGAAGGGAGGTTGCCACATGAATGGCTGGTGGAGTACGCTTTGTCACAATGAGCGGGGAATAAAACTTAAATGAATAGACATTCGAACGGCCCCCGGCCCCCTTCGGTCTTTTTGGAATTTTGCGACGAATTGTCAGGCCACGCTGGTACAAGAAGTTAGGACCCACACGCTATGCTGCAGTTGGAGTATGGAGGTAGCAACCCACTTCTGTAGGAATCACATGGAATCACCTTCAAGTTTTTTCCCCTAGCTTTGGAACATGGCCAGTTTGAAAATGATTCCCTTTTCAATTATGTATATATAATTATATATATATATATATATACAATTGTCCGTGGCCGTGTTAAATTCACTGCAGCCCACTTTGCATAGTTTGCGAACCGATCATCTCTGATTACATCCCAGTTGTATCCATCTTGGGCTGTATCTTAGAAGAGTCAATTTTCTCATCGCGCCCGAAAAAAATCGGTCACTAATAGTTTCCTCTCACATTCGGAAGGTACAATTCGTAACTGAATTCAATTGATGTTTTGAACAAATACATCGAGAGAGATGAACTATATATTTATTAACTTGTCCTTTGTTAGATATCCCCAATGTGACTAACTTGGTGTGACCAGCAAGCAGTTCGACGAACTCTCAAGTGGTTGTCATGTCCAAAGTTTGTTGGCTCAGAGTTCGAGACCCATAAAATCCTCGTAAAATCGCCATCAAATTCCAGGCAACCCTCATTACTCCATCAACAATAGTTTCCATTTAGTCGTTGATGGAGTAATTTTGTCAATTTGTTGGTGTGCCCAGCTCCCGTTGCGCTTTGCAGCGTTCGTGCTTGCATTTTCATGGGAGAAAAGAAAAATCCAGGCAAGCCTCATTAGATCCCGTTGAAACCGCATTATGGATGCCTCCAACCAAGACAGACCCTGCCTAATTTGATTGAGTTTGAAAGGCAACTTTCCCTCCAAAAGTTGGCGATTAAGGGAATCTTTTTGGGATTTGGGGACTCCAAAATCACTCACTTTTAGTCATACAGTCATACCACTCAAGTTGTAAGCTGGATTGTAACCCCACGGTTTCCCATGATCATTTGATGAACTATACATAATATTTCCCAGAGTTATACATATTAGTTTTAAAGCAACTTAATGCCACTTAGCCAACGACGGCACCACCTTGTATCCCATGTAGTCCCCAAGGGGACTTCCTGAGATTCCAACGAAATTCCCACAAGGTCATAAGGTGGTATGTATGATTCAGGTTCACAAGTGGGCTTATGGTGATTATAAGTAACTAGCTGAACTAGTTAGAAGTTGGGCCCTCCCCCCCCCACTAACAGTTCAAAACTGCCCCCCCTTCATAAACCACATAGCAGAAAAGCACAATCATATTGGTGGTAACTCAGGCCATTTTAGGGGATCCTTAGGGTTTGCTTAGGAGAAAATGTGATCTAGGTGGGCCGTACAAGTAACAAAGGGTGGAGTAGTGAATGCAACAACATCACTACCTTTGAGGTGGCATTGTTTATGGTTAGATCACTTGAATCAGTTTAACGAACATCCGTTTGTATTGCGCCAAATTGTCGGAGCCATCAGGACATGTTTGCTGAACTTGTCATGAACTAGCCCAAATCAAAGTATCGATGTTGGTGTTGATCTCCTTTGATGGTTGGAAAGTTGGAATGATTCTGAAAAGCATGATAGATGACATCACTATGTTTATTTTAATATGCGTATGTCAAATAGCAATGACAATGATATGATATGATGACGCAAGGTGTTGTATCGAGATGATGATATGATATAACGACAATCTGTACAGTATTGATCGCAGAATGCCTGAGATACCGAGATACCGCAATCAAACGGTCCAACCATTGTAAGTTATAAGTTATAAGCGTTACAAAGGCGTGCCTCCAACAATAGTTGTTGAGGTCCTCAATACACATCATATGATAAATACATTTTTTCACATTCCCGATCGTGGCATGGGCTCACTCCTGAAAAAGTCTTTAAGAAAGGCGGTTGGAAAAAGGAATGGTGTGAGACATTTGCTGGGCCGCCGGTCCGAAGGCTGCCGAGGTCAGGCGGCCTGAGCTTCATTTTTTCCAAAGAAATACTCATTTTCTTGTGTTTTTGTTTGTGCTTTTCCGGCGCTCCAGAGCACAAAAAAAACACAAGTCATACCACAAAAAATATCACGAAAAAAAACACAAGTCATACCACAGAAAAAAGCACAACAAAAACACAAGTCATACCACAATACATTTTTTTTAAAAAAATAAACGCAGTTCATACCAACAAAAACAAAAAAACACACAAGTCATACCACAACCAAAAGCACCAAAAAAAAACACCAGTCATGCGCGTTTTCAGCCCGTTCGTTCTTGAAATTGTGAGGGGAAATATGGTCTAATTTGTTTTCCATTGCCAGCAACCACAAATCATAGCACAAAAAACATCACAAAAAAAACACAATTCATACCACAAAAAAAAGCACAAAAACAATGCACAAAAAACAGAATTCATACTTCAAAAAAAAGCACAAACAAAACAAAGTCATGTTCCTTTTTGTTTCTGCTTCAGTTTCTGTTTTTCCCCACCTGCCAGGTGAGGGTTGTTAGATTTTATCAGAGCTCTTGCCCGCCTCCTCCTTCTCCTCGACTAGCTGTCCTCATCCTCCTCCTCGCCTCCTCCTCCAGTTTCTCCTCGACCATGTCTGCATCAACTTCCACCTCCACTTCCGCCTTGCCAACTCGTCGCCAAGCTCTTTGCCAACTTCCCAGCTCAGTGCGCACTGCTGGACCTCAACCTGGGAGCTCCCCAGCTCAGTGCGCACCGCTGGACCTCAACCTCGGACGTTCCCAGCTCAGTGCGCACCGCTGGACTTCAACCTGGGACCTTTCCAGCTCAGTGCGCACCGCTGGACTGCAACCTGGGACTTCCCCAGCTCAGTGCGCACTGCTGGACCTCAACCTGGGACCTTCCGAGCTCAGTGCGCACCGCTGGACCTCAACTTGGACCTTCCGAGCTCAGTGCGCACCGCTGGACCTCAACGGCCAGATAGAATGCCAGAAGATATGCCAGATAGAATGTCAGATAGAATGCCAGAAGATATGCCAGATAGAATGCCATAAGATATGCCAGATAGAATGCCAGAAGATATGCCAGATAGAATGCCAGAAGATGTGCCAGATAGAATGCCAGAAGGTATGCCAGATAGAATGCCAGATAAAATATCAGATAGAATGCCAGAAGATATGCCAGATAAAGTGCCAGAATGTTTGCCAGATAGAATGCCAGAAGATATGCCAGATGATTTGCCAGAAGATATGCCAGATAGATATGAGATAGAATGCCAGAAGATATGCCAGAACATATGCCAGAAGATACGCCAGGTAGAATGCCAGAAGATATGCCAGATAGAATGCCAGAAGATATGTCAGATAGAACGCCAGATAGAATGTCAGATAGAATGCCAGAAGATATGCCAGATAGAATGCCAGATAATATGCCAGAAGATATGCCAGAAGATTTGCCAGATGATATGCCAGAAGATATGCCAGATAGATATGAGATAGAATGCCAGAAGATATGCCAGAACATATGCCAGAAGATACGCCAGGTAGAATGCCAGAAGATATGCCAGATAGAATGTTAGAAGATATGTCAGATAGAACGCCAGATAGAATGTCAGATAGAATGCCAGAAGATATGCCAGATAATATGCCAGAAGATATTCCAGATAGAATGCCAGAAGATTTGCCAGGAACAAAGCCTATAAGTGTCATGGTGGGGATAACTCGAAGTAAAGTATTTTGTTCTGCTTCTTCCCCACCTGCCAGGTGAGGGTTGTTGGATTTATCAGAGTTGTTCTCCTCTTCCTCGGCTAGCTGTCCTCCTCCTTCTCCTTCTCCTCCTCCTCCGCCTCCTCCTCCAGTTTCTCCTCGACCATGTCTGCATCAACTTCCACCTCCACTTCCGCCTTGCCAACTCTTCGCCAAGCTCTTCGCCAACTTCCAGTGCGCACTGCTGGACCTCAACCTGGGACCTTCGCAGCTCAGTGCGCACTGCTGGACCTCAACCTGGGACCTTCCCAACTCAGTGTGCACTGCTGGACCTCAACCTGGGACCTTCCCAGCTCAGTGTGCACCGCTGGACCTCAACCTGGGACCTTCCCAGCTCAGTGTGCACCACTGGACCTCAACCTGGGACCTTCCCAGCTCAGGGTGCAACGCTGGACCTCAACGGCCAGATAGAATGCCAGAAGATATGCCAGATAGAATGTCAGATAGAATGCCAGATAGAATGTTAGAAGATATGCCAGATAGAGTGCCAGAAGGTATGCCAGATAGAATGTTAGAAGATATGCCAGATAGAATGCCAGAAGGTATGCCAGATAGAATGCCAGAAGGTATGCCAGATAGAATGCCAGATAAAATACCAGATAGAATGCCAGAAGATATGCCAGATAGAATGCCAGAAGATTTGAGTAGATAATATTCCTCAAGATATGCCAGATAGAATGCCAGAAGACATGTCAGATAGAATGCCAGAAGATTTGCCAGTAACAAAATGTATAAATGTCATGGTGGGGATCACACGAAGTAAAGTAATTTTCTGCTTTTGGAAAGTTGTTGCATTTTCAATTAGCCAGCCCGGCCCAGCTCCAGCCCCCCCACTCAGCCAGCCAGCCCCTCAGGCCTCTAGTCCCCCAGCCCCCCAGCGCCCCCCAGCCCCCAGGCTCAGCCCCCTGCCTTGCCCAGGGCCAGTCCAGCAGCCCCGGCCTTTTATATGTACTGTACACACACATTTTATTGTGTTGCTATCTGGGCAGCATCCTAAACCCTAAACAGTGTTGCTTCGCCGTCAGCAACATCACTACTGACAAGGTGCTGACAAGCTGGATGCATGAGGCATTCCAGTAGGCCAGGCATTGGAAATGCCAATGTCGAATTTTGACAGCAAGGACTTCTGAACATGGCAAGAAAATGTGCCGACCGCGGAGCCAACTGTCATCTAGCCTTAATAAGGGGAAATGAAAGTCATATTGGGGGCTACAACTTGGTTTTTGTTCTGTTTTTTCTGGTATGAAATGTGGTCACTGTTAGTGTCACGAGGCAGGGCCCAAGTTATAAGTATAGTTAGATGTATCCCTATCATGCCAATCATACCCCAGGCCCATATCCCCGTACAGCAATCTTCCCGCAGTCAATATGTTGATAAGTATCATCATGAAACTTGAGAACGGGCTGAAAACAGGTGAGCATACGCCAACATTATCCAACATTTGGGTGTCCCATGGTGTCCCATGGAGCCCCATGGTGTCCATGGTGTCCCATAGAAGCATTGTGGCTAGACCCAACTGGATCCAACTGGGATAAACCAAGTAAACACCAGGAATTTTTCACCTGCCTTTCTTACCTCGGAAGGCCACCTGTTTGGCCTTTGAGAGTGGCCTGCCATCCCAGCTACCGAAGGACGGGAATCATCATTGTCCAGGAGGGATGTATCATCATTTTTTCAGGGTATAGTACGCTCTGGTTTTTTAACATTGCCATGGAAAATGGCCCATGAAAATAGATGTTTTTTGATGATTTTTTCGTACCTTTTAAACATGGTGATTCTCCATAACTACGTTAAATGACCAGAGGGTAATGTAATTATAGTAACATCAGCCGGGGCTACCGCATATATTGCCAAGAAATTTTGCTCAGAAAAGATGCCCACGTGTCCAAGAGGAGAAAACCATGTTCCGAGACTTGCATCACCCAGTTTTTTGGTGGTTAATGTGGGTTGCGAGTCAGTTGTCATGTTTTTTGGGTGGTGATTTTTTAATGTTTGACTTTGAAAGTTTTTGTTTGCCGGACATGTATATACGAGCACATGGCTGACCATGACTTAAACAAGCCGTACCTAGCAAACATTCTGGGAAGATCGATGTAACTTGCGGAGGTTTTGGACCTTTTCCAAGGACTTCCCTCCTGGAGACCTGGTGTTTGCAACAGTAAACAAGAAACTTGGCTCATGTCTTGAGTTTTTGGTAAAACTCGTGTTGCTTTCGGAATGGCGCTTCAGTCACACACGTCTTGTGCAGTGGGATCTTCATAACGATGCTATAGTTTTTGTCCTTTGGAAAATAAAAGATGGAATGACAAAAGGACATGTTCAGACATTCCAAGATAGACCCTGTTAGCAGTTATTGGCATGTGATTGCACTCATTGATGGACACGATTCTCTATTCTATGATTGAGGTTTTATTTTTGTATTTATTGTTTTTTTGCTTGTTTGTTTGTTTGTTTGTTTATGTTCGTTTGTTTGTCTGCTTGCGCGCATGCTTGCATTATATTTATTGTTTTTTTTTGTTTGCTTGCTGTTTGCTTGTTTATTTATTCGTCTGTTTATTATTCAAAAGTGGCCAGGCTTCCCATTGTGTCGGATGCACCCTGCTTCCCCTTTGATTTTGTTGGTAGAATTTGCACCATTGGTGGCTATTATAAACTCAGTTTCTTCATCATGGCAGCCCTGTTTTGCGCACGGATGGGAACAATACACCAAAAATTTCAATGACATATCAATAACTTTTTGAGAATAGGTCTGGCTTTGTTATTGTAAGTTGAACTTCTAGCGGGGTACCATCAAACCCTCTCTAGTGTTCTTGCAAAAGACTCCAAATTTGAAGGCATCAGGCATAATCTTTATATATATGGCATCATTTTATTGAGTCTTCAATTCCGCGGTTCTCCTAGGTCAATCAACTTAAATCTGCATGTTCCTTGCTAAATCAGCGGTTTGTTCCAGGTGATATCCCAAAATTCCCGAAACATCATCCTTGTGTTGGAACTCAAATCAAATCCGAGATTGTTTCTCACAAGTCCCTACGTTTGCAGATCAAATGAGTAATTGTACAATTTTGCCTTGCTGGCTCAGATGGTTTCTTTTCCCGCACTACACTACACTTTTGGTTGATGAAACACATGGCAGAAACCCTTGAACAACACCATTGGCTTGAACTCCCCTTTTTTCCCCACCTGCCAGGTGAGGGTTGTTAGATTTTATCACAGCTGTTCCGGCTCCTTCCTTCCTTCCTTCTTTCCTTCATTCCTTCCTTCCTTCCTTCCTTCCTTCCTTCCTTCCTTCCTTCACCTCCTCCTCGTCCTCCTCCTTCTCCTCCACCACCTCTGCCAGAATATATGCCACATAGAATGCCACATAGAATGCCAAAATATACGCGAGAAATAATGCCACATAGAATGCCAGAACATATGCCAGATAGAACGCCAAAATATATACCAGATAAAATGTTGGAAGATATGCCAGATAGAATATCAGAATAGATGTCAGATAGAATGTTAGGTAAAATGTCAAAATAGATGTCGGAATATGTGACTTGAAATGCCAGGGTGGGGATCACTCGAAGTAAAGTAATTTGCGTTTAAATCCAGAGGGTTTCCCCAGTTTCAGGACATCATGAGATGCATCTGCATCTTGGTCCTCCCTCCTTTTTCTAAAAACTATGGAATATTGAGAAGCGCACGAAAATAACCTCCACTGATGCTCAGTAGGATGCAACCATTTCAGGACATCATTGTGTCCCAAAACATCCCAAAATTAGATTTACTGGTACCCGTTAACCCCGTTTTACAAGTTCAACCGCAGATGTTCGAAGCAAAAACCACTTCTTTTTCATCCCTTTTGGTGGCTAAATCTTGATTTCTTGTGGGTTAAATACCATTACATCCCAATTTTCTTGGTCAAGTTGGGCCCGTTAATTCACCACTGTTTTTGACCACCAAACAGGGACATCATAGTTGCTGAAAAAATAGAGCTGCAGCTGATCCCCCAACCATCGAGAATAATGTGGTCAGCTGAAAATTCATCAAAACCCGCTAGTAAACCAATGAAACTACTGGACCCTCTTGTTTGGCAGGCTAATAAAAAGCTTTTCTAGCAATAAAACCAATTACTTTACTTCGTGTGATCCCCACCATGACATTTATACATTTTCTTACTGGCAAATCTTCTGGCATTCTATCTGACATATCTTCCGTCATTCTATCTGGCAAATCTTCTGGCATTCTATCTGGCATATCTTCTGGCATTCTATCTGACATATCTTCTGGCATTCTATCTGGCATATCTTCTGACATATATTCTGACATATCCTCTGGCATTCTATCTGGCATATCTTCTGGCATTCTATCTGGCACTCTATCTGGCATATCTTCTAACATTCTATCTGGCATTCTATCTGACATTCTATCTGGCAAATCTTCTGGCATTCTATCTGGCATATCTTCTGGCATATATTCTGGTATACCTTCTGGCATTCTATCTGGCATATCTTCTGGCAGATGTTCTGGCACATCTTCTGGCATATCTTCTGGCATTCTATCTGGCATTCTATCTGGCATATCTTCTGGCATATTATCTGGCAAATCTTCTGGGATTCTATCTGGCATATCTTG